>AZIM01000478.1:52497-64934 GCA_000516915.1 Ophiophagus hannah | reverse complement strand
CCAACTTGCCTATCCGGACTGGGGGGGGGTTATGGGTTAGTTTGATTTTAACTGGTTATGAGATCTGTTGCTTAATTAATTTTTTAATATTTGTATTGTCTGTTTTTAGTTGTGAGCTGCCCTGACTCCTTCGGGAGATAGGGCAGCATATAAATCTCATAATAAAATAAAAAAATAAAATAAATAAAAAGGGAGCTTCTAAAGAAGGTACAAAAATAGAGTACATGTCTTTAAAAATAAAATGTCAGAAGATTTTTAACCCACATGAAAAATTAAAAGCCCTTTTCTGATCCTGGTGTCAGAATAATGTAGTTTTCATAAGAACTAAAGGATGCTCAAGATAAATGGAAAAGGAAAATATGTAGAGGATATGAGTCACTTTCAGAAGCCAATGTTTTTACCACAAAGACCTCAGTAGCTGCTAACCCTTGTCAAAGGTCATGAAGCATTTAGTCATCAAGGTTTTGATAATTGTTTTTTACCACCTAATTTTCTACAGAACAAAATATCATAGATACAGGGTTCTTCTTTCCTGCATTTACTATAAAGTGGTTCTCATCCAAAATTGAATTTTGAAAAAATTGGCTGTGAAAATGACTGTTCTAATCCATCAGATACTCGATTTTTTTTTTTACAATTTGTTGCATATGGATCTCATCATAATCATTGAATAAACCCATATGTAACTTCACTGTGGATTTTACGTCTGGACAAATCTAGAAAATGTGCGGCTTAACATGTTGGAATGGAACATCAGTTCTGAAAACTGAAGCTTCAGTTGACGATAAGGCTGCAACAACTTCCCAGTGCAGCCTTCCTTGTTTTGCTTAATCCAAAATAGGCTGCTGTTTGCAAAGGCTATTTCAATTTAACCATGAAATTGTACCATTAATATTAGGAGAAGCTGGTTTTGATTATTGTAGCTGGGATATTTACTATGGAAATACTGACTTGGACAGCAAATTTATATTTATTTTGTCGTTCTGTTTGAATGGCTGTGGATTACTGGCAAAAGCAATTAACAGTATGGAGACTGGAAAAGCAATCCCTGCAGCTCTGTATTTGAGAATGGTTCACTCTAAGAGATTCAGTTCAACTGGTTTGAAAGTGAACAGATTCTAAGAAGAAATTAAAAGCCCATTTGCTTCTTCTAATCAAAAACTCAAATACAGATAAACTTTCTCCCCAGTTTTCTCTCTCCCCCCAACATCAAGGCCAACAGAAGACCGACAAATGGCTCTGAAACACAATGCCTGGTAAAAAAAAATGTTGCTATAGCATCTATAATTACACTTTTTCAATGATGCTGCCTGGGCAGACACATGTCCATAGAGGAGAAATGGGATTGGCAGGGAAGAGACTTTTTTGCTGCACAATGGGTTAAGATCCATTTGTGTAGCTGGCAGAATTGATGTGATTATTTTTTTTTAAAAAAAAGAAATCAGGGTGGCATATGCTGTTGACATATGGCTACACACTGCCATCTGGGTTCAGAAGGAGATTTGGGTTCCCAAGCTGTTGCTGAGGAAAGCCAAGAACATTGCTAGGTGCTAGGTCAGACTGGTTTGGGAAGGTTCTGCCAAAAAAAAGAAAAAAGAACCACCTCTGGTTGCATTATTTACTTCATAATAGCAGGCTGCCTGCATGCCCTGTACGGTGAAGGTATGTGCAAGAAAAAATGATTAGACCCACCAATAATCTACCTTTTTTTAGTGTTATTATGTCCGTGGAATATAATGTGTACAGACACTTACAGTTCCCAATACATCACACACACAAAAAGAATATCTTCAGCAAGAGAGGAAGAAAAAAAAAGGATTTACATGTAAGCATTAATCTCTATTAGCAATCAGCTATAAGGAGAAAAACAAGATAAGGCAATCTGCATTGAAGAATTTATAATCTGTATTTCTCCTATTAAACTAAAGGATGGAAATGCAAGAAGATAGTTTGATCTTCCCAACATTTTTCAAAATTACACACAGAAAACAGACGGAATGCATTTCAGAATTTAACAATGTTATTGTTGTTAAAAGCTATGTTTCTGCAAAAATAAAAAAATAAAAACGGAAGCAAAATGTTGGATACTTGAACGTTGGATTCATAATAAGATATCAACAAAATCAATTAAAATTTTGATATTAAAATTCCCAGTTACTAATTTTAATTTTAAACGGAATCTTTATTTTAAGAAAACAAGGAACAACCCATTATGATCTCTAATTATTCTGGAAGTTTAGAATATTTATTTCTGATTACTTCATCTTTAATTGTTTTCAAATTTATTTGGTAATGCTGTGAAAACACAGGGTTATCAGATATAGGGAGAAAACCAAACTGATTTCTTTAAATTTTGAAAGAGAAAAAGGTACTAAGAAAGTGTTCTTTCTCTATTACTCAGTCTATTTGTTAATCATTGATCATTTTCGCATAATGGTGGATTTGTAAACCTAACTTTACAAATATCAGTAGAGAAAATTTAAGCAAGTATTTTTATTAACTTCAGTAGAGTTTGGAATAATTACTCAGTTTCATTAATTCTCATTTTAAATTTTCTGCCAGTTTCAAAGACAAATTTAAAGAAAAGCATTTCCACTTCTGTTTTAACAGATCTGGTCAAGGGAAATAGAATTAAGGCATTTAGATACCCTACCCTCATGTGGGCAGATTTTAACATGCTTTGAATTCAAATGCCAATTTTAAATCAGCTTTTAAAAGATTAGTTGATTAAATAAACTATTGTAGTCCTAATAAAAACGTTTTTAAACATACTTTGTTACAATAACTACCAAAATAGGAAACTTTAAGACCAAGTTTGTAATTAACAGATTATGTATCATCTAATATACTATCATGTTTGACTTTTCATCTTGCACTGAATTACTTAAAAAGTAAAATAGATTTTATAGTTTCCTTGTATTGGACATGTAAAATAAATGGATTTAAATAATGTTGTATTTTGTTTCAAGTTAAATTTTGGAAAGCCATAGAACAAATTTGAGTTTAGCATCAGTTATTCAAACTTGAGAAGCCACTGCTACAAGCTTAGAAATAAAAATCAACAATTGCAAATCTATTAAATTAGGTTGATAGCAATACATATTTGGTTCTCACATTCCCTAAATAAATTTCCACTTACACATGCATCTATGAAAACTGCAAATACATCTCAATTACATATTCAGTTAAATGAGATAGTGACCATTATTGCCAGGACAACTAAATAATAATAAATATGCTTTTCAATCATATTGATGCAAAATTCAAAAATGATAAATACATAATTATTCCATTAAGATAACACATTATGAAAGAACAATTTCCTCATACATATAAATATTTCACGATCATTTTCTATGAAAAACAAATAAAATGGACATTATTACGAATCTACAAAGATTTTTTGTTACATATTTTAATATGGCAGTCCATAGAAAATAAAAATGTAGCAATTATATCAGAATTACTGAGGCTCCTCTCACAGTGAATATATATTCAGGTAATCAAAATCTCACAACAAAAGCTCTGTTTTTATACTTTAGATCATGATCACAGATTAACAGTCAATAGATACTTTGGGTAAAGCTATTTGAATAGAACTTTTGGATATGCTCTGGAAAACAGCAGTTGACTTCTTTTTCACACTAATTTGTATAGCCCTTCCCATGTTGTTTATAACACAACAAGAGTCTGAACTATAACGTAGGAGAAATCAAAATCTTGTGGATTTAAATATCTCCTTGTTTATTACACAGTGAATGTCTTATTCATATTGACCCAAAATAGGCTAAAAAGGCTAAAACAGGTCAGAATAGCTGATATTTTATGAAAACATTTAACTGAGAGTAGGCGATTTAAAGAAATAAAAGAATCCCCTCAAAATCTATTATTATTCCCCAGGAGTCTCTAACAAATACAATCAAAGACCATAAGTATCACTTACTAAAACACAGACAAAATAATCTCTTTCCTAAGATATCCACATAGCTTCTCATGCACGTCTGCCTACCTTCTTATCACCTCCTTTCCTTTTCTTCTTTTTCTCCCCCTATTCCTTTCTCCTCCCTCCTACAGCTATTACTTAACCTTCAGGTACTCATTTAAACAACCCACCAACCAGCAATAATGATCACATATAGTTACTAGATTGCTAAGTAATCACCTTGCCTGCTGCGTTAATGTCAGTTGTCTTTTGCTTATGTACATGACATTGCTTTATCCTTCCCGTATGTTAAGTGTGAATTACTGTTTGTTTGGTATCAGCTATTCTTAACTGCACCTGGGCTCATTTTCAATCCTTAAAATAAAACAAAAATTACCAAGGCTGGTACATACGTGAATGCACACACACCAATGGATAATAAAGATCTACTCTTATCGTTCTATCACAACTGTGAGACTTATAGGGTAATGATACTGATGGATAATCAAGCCCACCCCTAACAGCCGGTACTATATATACAGTCTTATATTTTTACAGGTTCCCTTAGTCTCAATCAGGTGACTCTTTAGTAAGTAAGAGTTACTAACCAGTGTTCCTAAACAACTCAATAGGGTTTATGAATACATAAAGCTGAAAACTCGCTTAACTCACTCTGAAATATGTCTGGCCCCACCCTGGCTGGTTCAAAAGAGTTCTTGGAACTTGCCTCTTTTGCCAGACATATGGGTCAAAATGGTGGAGAGTCCTGCAACTCTGGTTGCTTCCGAAAAGTTGCTTTTCTTATGGCATTTGATTGTGTTTTTGTTTGTTTGTTTGTATTCTTTTAAGCCAACCAGTAATCCATAAAGAGTCTGCAAACTCTAATAATAAAAGTTAAGAAGCAATGTGAAAAAATGGGAGTAAAATTAAATGTAAAAAAGATAAACTAATGGTAACAGATAGAACAAACCAGCCTTAGAATTGGCAATGAAGGTATCAAAGGGGTGGAGTGCTTGTGCCTTTTATGATCAACCCTCAACACTAAAGGAAAAAGTAGTCAACAAATACTCTGCAGACTAGACCTCGGTAGAACAGTCATGAAGGCTTCCAAAAGATATTCACACTGTTGTGATGTGGCTATACATAAAAAGATCAGAACTGTGGAAGCTATAATATTCCCTATGACATCCATGGAAGTGAAACTTGGAATGTAAGGATAGAAAGATTATTGATGTTTTTGAATTTTGGCATTGGAGAAGTCTTCTAACAATGCCACAGACAGAAAACAAACCAATAGACTATCCCCCCCTCCCAAAAATCAACCCATAGTTCTCACTCAAAGCACAACTGACCAGGCTAAAATTATCCTACTTCGGACACTTTATGCAAAGATCTGGCTTTCTAGGAAAGCTCTAATGTTGGAGAAGATAGAAGGAAAATGAAGAAGAAGACAACCAGCAGCAAAAGAGAGCCATCGGTCTACTGGTTAAGGCAACAGGCTAGAAAGCAGGATACTATGAGTTCAAGTTCCACCGTGGCCATGAAACCAAGCTGGGTAACCTTAGGCCATTCACTCTCTCTCAGCCCAATGCAACTTACAGGGCTGTTGTTGTTGTGAGGAAAATACTGTTATTATAAATCATAATAAGAATAAATGGTATTACTGTTTATCCTTTTTAATGTCTTTACTTAGCTCTTTTATCGTGTTATTACTGTTCTCTCTGTTGCTTTGCAAGTACATTGAGTGCTTCTGTACTGGAAAACAAATTGCTTGTGTGTCTAATCACACTTGGACAACTAAAGTATTACATTCAATTCAATAGAAGGAAGGTATGTAGAATACATTCACTGTGTGAAGTTATTTGTAAAAATAATAAAGGCAGGATATAGATAAATAAAGTGGATAGAATCAATTATTCTGGCAACGAATGCACCATGAAAAGATCTGAAAGACTAGGCTAGGGAAAATTGACCCAGAGAAAATCTATCTATTTAGTTGTTAGGTTGTGTGAATCTAAATATCACTTGAGGTGATCAATCTTCAGCTACCTACCTATACTGCTCCTGTCAAGAGTAGTACAGAAACCTGTCTTGGAAACTTGACTTAGGATCCTTCAAATACTTTTTGAAGAAAAGCAATAATGGAAGAGTGGCATATTTCTATCGCATAGGAATCCAAAAACATCTGGTTTACCACTAATTGCTGGACTATTGTGGGTCTTCACCTGATCCAGCAGAGCAATTCTTCTGGTCTTATTATTATTATCAGCCATGCAATCTATAAACTCAGAACAATGCAATGACAAAGTATAGCAACAGGATTTCTCCCATACATACATAATCTAAAAAGAAGATAATAGATATTCAAACCCAGTGTATTCATCAACATGAAGAGGCAATTTCTTTCCCCTTGTCTATTGGAAGTTGGTATTTCAGCTTCAACAATTACTGGGAGGATACAACTGAGAAAAATAAAATATTTTCAACCCTAAGTCTGGATAATTTTCAGACATTTTCAACCATAAATTGAACATTTTTTTGGAATTCAAGCATTTTCAACCCTAATCCCTGAATCACTAATGTTAAACTAGTATTAGAACAGAGAAGGAAAACAGATAGCAAAGCAACTTTTGTGGACAACTGCCATCTAAATCTAACCTAAGACATAAAAAATCATTGCATAAAGCTTTTACTCCTCACAAATGCTCCAAACGAGACACTCCAAATATCCCCTGTACTTGTAACTATGAGATGTACTATAATGAATCTTCCAAATATCCCCTGTACTTCTAGCTATCTGATAAACTACAATAAACCAAACACTCACTGTGCCACTTTACAGTTATATGCAAACGTTTAATCTCTAAAGTATGGTATATGATGTCTATCTTCCCTTAAGATGTCAGAACAAAGAGAGACAAATATCTGAAGAAACACCAGGTCTCCAATGTCTTGCAAAAAATAACTGCGTCAAGGCCATTTAAAATTCCAGGGGGAGAGTGTTCCATAGGTCAGGCACTGCCACTTATAAGTCACAATTTCAGAGTCCAAGAAGATGGCATTGTTTAATAGAAAGAACCAGGAACATGTCTTCTCTAATCTCTGTAGCACCAGCAGAAACAATGGGAGAAAGGCAATCTTGCAAGTAGCCTGGCCCTACAGAGAGGTGAAGTAGTCCGGACAAGAAGCACATCTAGTTGAATTAATTCTATTTTTGGTAAGTTTATATTAACAGAATCTTGCAAATTTGAAAATACATTTCTCTGCTGTCATTCTTACGGTCAATGAAACTAGGGATGTTCCCTCCTGAGACTTTGTCATGCCCACATACCTGCTAAATAGTAAAGCTATCTTTTATATGGCTATTGGCCTGGTTGTGGCTCTTCCCCATCTCCCAAGTTCACTCCCACATACTATTACACACTGGGCCATAGAGAGCTTTGTAGGTGATAACCATCACCTCGAATTGCACCTGATAGCCTACTGGGAACCAGTACAGCTCACAGAGCAGTGGTGTTGCATGGGCATAGCCCACATCACCGCACTATGGACCAGTTGCAGCTTTCAAGTTTTTTTCAAGTATAGACCCATATAGAGTACGTTGTTGTGAATATCACATGTGGTGAGGTGTAAGTGTAAATGCAAGTACTTAGGCACTTTTGGCCATACCATATGCTTCACGAACAGAAGCTGAGATAATTATTACATGGTGCAGTTAAATACACAACCTTTCTACAAATCTAAGTATATAACATTTATGTGACATCATTTAGAGAAATAAGGTGGGGTGTCAAATTCACGTCATCACGGTGATGTCACATGATGTAACGGGACATTTCCCCCCATTGCTAAACCAGGCAGGGGCGTGGCCAGCACATGATGCATCCGGCCTGCAGGCCGTGAATTTGACACCCCTGAAATAAGGAAACATTGACTATGTCTGGTGTAAAAGTGTGAACACCTGTTCAATCAATACTACGTAACACCCTCTTTGGAGGAAATAATAACTTCTAAATATTTCCTGTCACAGCTAAAGATCTTTTTGTTCATGTTTTTTTATTTTTTCCCTACTCTTCTTTGCAGAACTTTTCTTAACATCTGTAAGTGGCCTTTGATAATACTATATGACTGAGATCTTAATACAGCCCATCAATAACATTCAAATCTAAGGACTGTGAAAGACATTTTACCTCTAATTTGCAAGGAATTGCACAGACAGTAAGTATGTATTCCAATCTGAAGAATTTTTTTGTTTAATTTTACATTACATAGATTGTGCTAGGCTCCTATTCATTTCAGCATTCAGATACATACAAATTGATCAGGAATGCCTGAATTTTTACATGCAAATGTAGACTAAATTAGAGTAAAATATATATGGCTCATACACCTGTCAATTCCGTAAAGATACTTCTACTGTACTTTTAAACCTATTAGCTATCCTTAGAGGTGTCACAAAAGGCTAAGACCATCTCCAGTTACTGTAAATTACACTTTTCAGTAGTTATGACAATACTGAGGAGAAAAAGAATTCTTGCTCAGCCCTCAGTGTTTCATTGCCACATTTTTTATGCTGTTGTTTTCCTATCATGAAATATGACTGCCTGTTAAGTGTGATCAGTCTTCCTCATCCTTCCTTTTCCTCATATATACACACTTGGTTTATTATATCAAGTAGTGAAGTGAAACATAGAATTGATCTACTAAAATCTTTAGGCCCACAATATCTTTCTTCTCGTTTGGATGTTTCTGTGATTACTCCTACTAAAACATGTTAGAGGAGCCCAGCATCTGTTCAAATCTATATACCCTATTCCACTCACCAAAGCTGTAGTGAATAACTGGAAGGAAAAAAAACAGCTAACTCCCATGTCTACAGAGGTAAAATATAGTTTTTATTGAACAATATTGGTTAAGCTGGAAAATCGTGACAGCCTTATACAAGGAACTGCAGCTCTATCCCACCTGTACGATAGACAGAAAGACAACAGCTGCAGCACTTCTTATCATTCCACGTTCAGTAAGTTGCCCATCCTGTATAATGGTCTGTTATTCATGCACAGGCCTTCTGAAAGGAGAATGCGTGAAGCAGCCTCAAAGGAGAATTATTCCACTGCTTGTTTTCTGCTTCAGGTTTGTCCACAAAGCTTCCTTATATGTGGTTTACACTAGAGTAGTGAACATCTTTGCCTCTTAATTTGCTGCTTGCCAGGCTACCTGCAGAGAAAAGATACATATGAAGTAGCAATGACCATTGGATGCAGTAAATCTTGTGTTTAGATGTGATTAGAAACAGGTGGATGAGAGGGTCAAATAAGTTCTCATTATTTGATGTGATTTCTTCTTTGGTCCTGTCCTTTTAATTTATGTTTGGTGGCTTTTCTATAGGTAACAGATGAGGTAGTAAGGTGGTACTCACCTATCTACTGTATGTTGAGAGCTGCAGTGGATTTCTGATGGCAATGACTATTTTTTTTTCTGCTCGGTGTTTCAGATTTCTGCAAAGAAAATAAATTCATAAGTAGCTAGTAGTTGTAAAAGTCTAGACTGTCTTGATGCTCACCCATATACATCCCTATAAATCCCAGTGCCCTCATTAATAGTTTACTTACATTTGGAGTTGGACCCTTCATTCTGTACAAGACACTTGACCTACATCCCCTGTTTGTAAAACGTGTTATTTTAGTAGGTTTAACTAGTATTGTCTCTTCTCATTATTACCCTAAGGCAGTTTTTCCTCCTTGACATTCCCCCAATCACTGGCTTACCTCTGTGGGAAACTTTATCAATGCAGCCCCAGTTGCAGGATTGAAGTTGAAATTCCAGTTCTGTCCTTTTATCGGGAGTCCTGAGGCAGAGTATCTCTAAGAGTTCTGAGAAATCAAGTATTAAAATTATGTCCTCCCTAGACCTTCACAGTTTCAGTGAAATACTTCACCAGTTGTTCTCAACTTCATCAAATAAAAGTTCCCATTTATAAATGCCAACTTCTGTAGGAGATTATTGCAACCTTGTCCCCTGATGTATGAGATTTATGTCTACTAGTTAGGTTGATTACACCGCTATTTGAATTGTATGATTGCACATTAGACCTATCCTACATTCTAATTATGATGGTTAAGGGCAAACATGTCTGGGTTTACCCATTGATTCAATAAAATTATGCTGTCCTGGAGATGGTGATGATTTCTGAGAAAAATAGCCATTCATTCCTAACCAGTAGTACTAAAGTCAGTTATGTTAGCACCATAGTACTGTAGCACATAGTGACCCTAGTGAGATATAGTAATGCTTCTTCTGCTAATCCATAAAATTTAATGTTGACTGTTCCACTCTCTAGCAGATCTAACTTAAGGACAGTTAGCTGTTATGTCAATAATATAATGACATGCGTGCTTTAGCATTCCATTTTTATCTTTTTTTTACTGACTACTTAAGAAGTTAAAACTTATTTTTAACACTAAAATTATTATTAGATTGTGAGTTTGTAGTCTCTTAAATAAAAAAGTATGTTGTTTTAAATGTTTTCCATATAATTTAGAACTCTGGATCGGAAAGCATTGGGTTAACCTGAATAATACAGTGCAAGTTTGGGAGGAAAAAAAACCTCACTGAAGTAATTTTAATCCATTCTTTCTCCCTCCCTCCCTCTCTCCAGCCCTTCTGTTTTATGTTGAAACTGTATGATTGTATTCATTCAATACTTTACAGTTCTATTTCCTTCCTTCTTCTGAAATAACATTTTTAAAGTGCCATTTTGAGCTTCTGTTATATTAAAAAAAGAAAAGAAAAGAAAGAAAGCAGCACTGGTGTTCAGTTCTTGTGAGCCTTTGCTCATTTTGAGTCCTGTTCCTATTACACAATAATGTGTTATTTTGCTGAATTCTGGCATCTATCTCACTCGTCTGGTCAAGTGCCAAAAATTTAGAGTGTGTCAGTCCACCAGTTCCTCTGCAGAGAAGCTCTCTTCTCGCCCAGCGAGTATTCTGTGCTTTTGGATTGAGGCCAGGAGGGGAAATCCATTTTCCATAAAGAATGCACACAGCTCAAGTGCTTGAAGATTTTTTTTTAACCTACTAAAATAACTTTGTGGACAAATGCCAGCTTGCAAGACACGTTCGGCAAAGAACATTTGGCATCAAAAACAAGGTAAAGTAATCTATCGAGGTAACAAAGTTTTAGAAACAAGGAAATGACTGTAAGTGCATTCGTGGCATGTCACATGATTTGGCACAGACTGTGCGATTGGCCGGTACTGAAGTAAATACAGCCGCCATGTAAGGAGTCTGAAAGCTTCGCCCTTTGCTGAATTCTTAAAATGGCGGACTTGCTGCGCTCCATGAGAAGCAAAATGAGAGCCAGTCTCAAATTTTTTTTCTCCCCCTCTTTCTGCCTCTCTGAAGTTTTTATAAACCTTGCAGATTTGAGTAGAAACAGATTTCTCACAACTTGCTCTGCTTCTCAGTTTCACAGTTCAGCATACACTCAGGCTCTGTCAAAAGCTTGACAGCGTTCCAGGGAAAATATTAACTGTAAACTTTCCAACAGGAATTAAAGGAACAGAGCTCAGATCAGGATGCTCCTCTTTTAAAAATACATCTAAGCCTGATGTTTAAACAAATTTGCAAAGTTTATGTTACAAGATACACAGCTGACACTGAAATAGACTCAAATGGGGTTCCATTTCACCACGTCATGAATGCCATTATATAAAAAAAGGACACACATCCTTTACGGTCAAAGAGCCCAACTGCTCTCCCCCATCCTTGCAGGCCTGACCAGTTGAACACTGCATGCTCTGATGAATAAATATTTGCCTCTGGCTAAAGTTCAAGCAGTCCAGTGTGGTTGCCAGACACAACAGAAAACCAACTTCCAAGGAAAAGTGTTTACTGCAGCCCTGGCCGAAGAAACCAATGCCAACAAACTATCAACCCAGATTGGCCCACGCCTGCAAAGGCTTATCATAAAGGATCTGGCCAGATGCCACCAGTATGTCCCCACCCCTTTTATTAATAGCTGATTTATCTAACACAGCTTTTACATGCTTAATATGTTTATAGCTAGGGCCAATTCATTTACATGTCTTGTCAGTTCAGGAAGGTAGGATGAGTCACATTAAAACAGCTGTCCCATATTTTAACTTTCAATATAGATTTGGAGCTTGATTCTCTGTTTATAGAAGAAGGTACAGTCAGAGTTAGAAATAATTCCTCTGCAAACGAACATCATCAACTTAAAGGAAGGGAATTAATAAAGATAACAAGGCCCAGTACATTTTCACACAATGAGTTGTCTGACCTTTTCATTTTTAAGTACAAGTCCCCTCTTTAACAAATAGACATTTCTCATTCCATAGAAGAATACTTTATTGGCCAAGTGTGANNNNACACACAAGGAATTTGTTTTGGTGTAAATGCTCTCAGTATACATAAAATAAAAGATACATTCATTAAGAATCAAGAATCATAACGTACAACANNNAATGATAGTCATAGGGTACAATCAGCAATCA
>AZIM01000477.1:213228-226290 GCA_000516915.1 Ophiophagus hannah | reverse complement strand
AACTTCTTTATATACATAATAACATATTAAGTAAAGTTTACAATACCAATAGTAGATTCTTCCAACGTGGAAAAGTTACACGCAGAACACAAGCAGAGAAGAAAAATAGTTTCACTTTAGTTCAGCAGGCAAGCAAGTTAGTTTCACTTTAGAGCTGAGCACAGAACAGAGATAAACCACGCCCAGTCTCTCTAAGTTTCAGCCCGCATTGGCTGACCTTGTTAACCATGTCTCTGCCAGTTCATGACTATTCTGACAGAATGGATTACAGTTGTGACCCGAGGTTCCACTGTATTTAAAAGGGATCCATGGTTAAGAAAAGGATGCAAACCACTGAATTAAGGTGGTCTTCCCACAATCAGTTGGGTAATAAACTATTAATAAATCCTTCCTTTCTTAAGCATACAAGATCTACAATACTTTTGACCCTCAGGGAAAGTGGTTTTCTCATCTCATTTCAACTAAGAAGTTGTACATGTAGGAGCTCCTTGGATTGTTGGCCATGAACTCTATTTACAATGAGAAGATCACTTTTACTGTGCTTGCCTGTACTACTTTTGAGAATTGTTTTGGAAAATATTAACTTTAGAGGTTGGGTGTTCTCAGAGGGAATCTTTGAAACTGGTAGTTTTCAAGCAGCTCCAAGTTTGCACTGTACCTTCTTAGAAATTGGCTCAACGAAAAAGCTCATCTGTGAAAAGCAGTTCCTGCAGAAGAAAATAATACAGTTGGGCATGCAGGAATGTGCATTGAAGGTAATAAATTAAGACAGGAATCAAAAACACAGCTGGCAACTTTAATTGGACTGAACTGATTCTAAGATTAGTTGCATGGAGATATTTTGATATGAAAGGATCACTTTAAAAATAGTAGTGCTTTTTGGAGGAAACTTATCAAATGGTTGAATTAGAGGTCAATAAAATCCACAAACAGAGAAGACTGAGAACATTAGCTGCTGCCTCCAGTATGATTTTGGTCATATCATCCTTACCTTGGTCTCTCTTTTTACAACCCTGAAATCCCTTAATTTGGGGTAGAGTAGGGGCAACTGGATGGAGCTGAGCATTTACTGGCTGGATTCCCTTCCTGATGCCCAGGTGGAGTTCACAGCAGATATATTTTCTTTGTGCCCTAGGAGAGAAACCTGCCACTACCTAAAATTGGACTCTCAAACTTCTGCATGGGAGGTGAGCATCTTCACCAGTAGGCCACCATGCTGCTCTATCATCCTTGCCTTTGTCATCTCTGTGAAATTTCAAACTTTCCAAGAACTTTCTATTTCTTATTTATTTCACCTGACATTCAGTCACCTGCAGTTGACACAGGCAGATGTTCTAGGTTATTTCTAGATATCTGTAGGAGAGACATTTTTCATAATCAAATCTGGAGGACTCTGGCAGTTTTGTGCATGCATGATGTAGAAGAGTTGTGGCCAACAAGGTGAAACAGGACCCCAAATAATGGCAGGGAGAAAACAATTTTAAGCCAAGGGTTAGGGAATCAGATATTGTGAGCATGGAGCATTTAATAAAGAATTGATCAGTTGAAGGACAAGGTGTCTGGACACTCTCCCAAATGGAAGGCATCACTTTAAAATAGATTTTAAATTGCTACATGGTGGAGACTTCCATGCACACGTTATACGAGTAACGTCAAGAGATAACATGTTACTTGGCCAAATATTTTGACTGTAAATTAGGGTTGGGTGGAAATAGAGCAAGTGTGAATTCTGTATTAACAAAACTTCTTCCAGATCAGCAGAAATTAAAAACACACCTTTTTGTCTTTTTCCTATAGGAAGTTATTTTAATGTCATCTGTCTCTTGTTCCATCTTGCCCAGCAGTTTCTGCTTGCTTTGGAGGCATGATTCTTCCCCAGCCTTCAATTCCACTTTAATAGATACTTCGCCTCTCCAGGTTGGGCCAAGGAGTGGAATTCTGGGTGGAAGAGGAAGACTTTTACCAGAACTACAGTTCCCAGGATTCTTTGGGGGCAAGTCCTGATTGTTTTAGAGACATAAAGCTGATGTACAAATTCAGCAATGACTGTAGACTTTCACTTGGTCAAAGGAAGTCCTTTGTTAGTCCTTTGGCCCTTATAAATATAGATATCCTTGAGTGACAGAAATAACACCTCAGAGCAGGGGTGTCCAACCTTAGCAACTCCCAGAATTCTGGGAGTTGAAGTCCACAAGTCTTAAATTTGCCAAGGTTGGATACCCCTGTCCTAGATGAACTATTTAGAGGAATCTCGTTTTCTGTTCAGACTTTGGAATATCTGCTCTTCAGGTATTCCAGAACTGTGTTGTATATAAAAGTATATAAAGATAAATTTGATTTCTATTTTACATGTAGGGTGGGGGGATGGGAATAGAGGATGAAAAAGACTATTTAAAGAGATAGCAAGTAAATAGATGTTTAAGAGTTCAGCAAAGTTATTAACGATGAAAAAAAATAAGCTAGGCATTTTTTTTTTAATTTTGAAAAATGTGTTGGCACTTAACACTTCCAGTTCCCAGCTAATTTTACTATTTTCTTTTATTTTAGTATCTGGGTTGGACTAATTCTGAAAGTCATTACATCATTTTACACTTTAGGATGAGTTTTGAATATGGAGAAAAGGATGTCTTTCTGTAGACACTGAAGCAGATCGGGAGTACGAAATGTATCATTAAGAGTTCTTTGTAAAAAGCACTTCTAATGCGCTGTGTGAACTTTTTTGAAAGGATAGCTGTGCGGTGGTGTTTAAAATAGTTGCACACATTCCTTTTGTTAGAGCTCAAAGGTCAACTACCAAGTGTGTAAGGAATAGGTGGTGAAATCCTGGCCTTCAAGGTTTCCAGTGATCAGAGGGCAGGGCACCAATATCTTGTAACTGTTCTTGACTTTCCCAAAGAAGGCATCCCAGAAAACCATGTAGGTTTAATTGGCATAGTTAAGGTAGATTGTACAATTCCTCTGAAATACCGAATGATGCTCTTAGACCAGGAGAATTGCTGTACAGTAAACACCAGCCCTTTTTGAACACAAAAACAATATGGATCCAAGTTCAGTATTGCACTCCAGTGTCACACCGTGCTGGGGTGTTTCCATTGGCTTTAAAAAACCTGAGCCAGCAACTCTTTAAGGTCCAAGGAACTGAATGGCTGCTCCAGACGAAATGCTGCAAAAATATTTTTGGGGCATTTTCTGGTAGAACCACAAGGCAGATGGTTGTGTGTTGGTGTAGGCATCATCCCTTCCCTTCCAGCAATTCCCCCCTTCATCTTCTAGAAGTTCTTACAGGGGTTCTCCTTGGCTCTGTTAGCATTGGCCCTTGTCTGTGCAGCGAACAGTTATTGGCTACATCAAGAGGGAGAGGGGACAATGGATAGCGAAGAGGAGGCATAATGTGGAGGACCAAACTTACTTTCTACTCTTGGGGTTGGCTATTTGGAAAGAATCTTGACTTTGCGCAGTAAAAGGGTCTTGTTTGGCTGGTGTAGCCACATAGTCCTGTCAATGGTGCAGCTTACATTATAGTTATTCTTATTGTGGGTAGTTTAGAGAAACGTTAATGGGGAGGGGAGGGAATTGGGAAAGTTGTTGCTAAGGGATGATAGGAATAACAATGTAGGTGAATCCATCCACCATCACCTGACTTCTGTAACTTGGATGAGTGTGGGCAGTTTTCTTTCAGTATTATAACCCAGGGCTGCATTGTGTTCCTAATCGCATGAGGGGTTGCAAGGAAGCTTCCACTGTATAGATCACGGGTGTGAAACTTGCGGCGTCACATTGCCGTCATGTGATGTATCGCAATGTTCTTTTTCCCTTCATGGAGCTGGGGTGTGTGTGGCCTGCGCATGAGGCATCTGGCTGCCAGTTTGACACCCCTGATATAGATGGATCTTCACTTCTTACCCAGTAGCTCTAGGATGGTTTTTCTCAGCTCAGGGAAGGATAATGTTCTGCTGAATTTTCTTCGAAACTTCCCCAAAGGCATTGATTTAGGAAGTGAAAGTGACAGCGTTCCTGGCGAAGAGTGAAATTCTCATGTTCCACTGCAGTAGGAACAGGAATGAAATAAGCAAAATGTTTTAGAATGAGCTGATCTCCACCCTTAACAGGGTCTGAAAACTTTTGATGTCCTTTCCAAACTTGGTTGCTTTTTTTCATTCTTGAAGGATGCTTCCAAGCGAGAATTCAACCCTGCCTCACTCTGAAAATATTGTGGGACTTCTAGATGTTGTAAGGCTTCCTTCTTCTGTCTTGCTGTCTTGTTTCAGGGGAATGGGGAGAGCGTGCAACCTGTTTCAATTCATACCCTTTGGAAATAACAATCCAGGAGAATCTTACTGGACTGGGAAGAATGTGTTCTTCGTGGCAATATCTTGAATTCTATGAGTCTCCATGTAGTTAGCTGCGTACAATTAATAAGTAAATTCTTCTTAACGGTGTCAGTGCAGTTAAGTAGTTTTAAGGTTAGGCAGCGCACTTGGAATAGTATTAGAGAGCTCAACATGGGTTACCCCAGAGTACCCACCACTTTTAAGGATAAAGGTGTAATTATGGGACTGAAAGCAAGATTAATTTTAAAAAAACGTTCTAGAGCTCGTGACTTCCTACCTTTGGGTGGGAGCTCATCAAGTTCCATTCTGGATTTGCTCTTTGCATTTATGGGGGAGGGGCTGTTGGGGCTTTCACCCATTCAGTAAGCAGTTTGTCTAGAGTGTTAGATAAGTGAAGGTAGCATAGTTTCCTGCACTGCTGAATGGCTAGTCTTAGGATGTTGTCTCTGTATACTTGAAGACATCACTTGGAGTGCGTATAGAGGAGGGCCTTGGGAGGCAGAAGAAAGAGCCATGCAGTGGTTCTTCCTTCTGTTCTGCAAGGCTTTCTCTACAATCACTACATCTATCCATGCATATCGTGGTGCACATCTTTAGGAGACTCTCATCTTGGTTTACAATTCTACTAAGCCATGATGTGGCGCATGCGGTACATTACCTAAGCCAACATGCACATGACGGCTTACACAAAACGCCGTACTGAAGCAAACAATGCCTTAGTATGGGGGGTGAACCAAGCATGAGTAGCAACCCTTGCAGGAGAAGCTGGAAGCCTTGTTGGCTTGGTAGTCCTGTAAAAACAATTCATATCCCCATGGGCCAAAGTCAGAGAGAAGCCACTAGTAGAATGTGACTTGACAGGAGGAGAATACAGTGGTACAACTTGCATGTCTAGTATGTCAAGAGTGGAACAGGGTCCTTCCCTTCAGCTTTGAACTTTCACTATCCATCCCTTTTCTCTTCCCCTTCCACCCCAACATAATGCATCCATCAATACAGGAAGCCCTTGACTTACAACCATTCATTTAGCAACCCGTTCAAAATTACAACGGCACTAAAAAAAAAAATTACAACTTGTTACGTTCCCGCAAAACTGGCTCCTAACACACAAAGTCAAAGGAGGAAGCTGCATTCGCTGAATGACCTGCATGAGTTCCCTTAATGACGGCGGGGATTTGCTGAGCCAAAAACGGTTGTAAAATCAGGCGTGACTCATTTAACAACCTCCCTGGCTTAGCAAATAGAAACTCTGCTCCCAATTGTGGTCGTAAGTCAAGGACCAGTTAAAAATACGGAGTGCAGTGGGGGCTTTTGCTGCAGGCAAGGCAGGACTTTCTGCTTGCCGGTATAGTTTGGCGTCTATATGACAGTGTAAAGGTGCTTTATGCCGCCCCTGTTATCTGAGGTACGGGAGCGTGGGAATCTTCCATTTGTACAGGATTTGTTTTCGTGGCCTGCTCTGTAATCACAGGAAGGGAAATAAATATCACGGGCCTTTACCAAGCACACTTTTAGCAGTAATAATGACAAGCTGTTTAAATGCCAAATACAAAATATCCAGCATTTTGTTTACCACCACGTCCCGATAGCATTTGGGAGGATGACTTCAAAGCGGCCTCATTTTCTCAGCCTTTCCCATTTGCTATTTGTCGCCTAGACGTTCATATCTGTAGAAATGTCATGTCGGCAATGTCTTTCCCCTCCCACGCAATGGAAAGGATAACTTAAAAAAAAAAAAAGAATGGGAACGCCATAGCGGAGATGGAGATGACACTGAATTTTTCCAGTTGGGGCCTCGCGGAACTGATAACATTGTTTATAGAAAGCCTCGCTCGTGTTGTCTGAAGATTCAACCAAATCTATGGGTTGTCCCTTCCAAGTGCTTGATGAATCCATTCTCTTATATTCCATCCAATACATTGTCAGTTCAAAAACTTCCTGCTTCCTGCAAAGAGAACCTGATGGTTCTGGTGAGGACTTCCTTATTCCCGAGTCCCACCAAATCATCGGTCAAACAAAGACTTGTCTTTAGGTTAGAGTTCGTTTTTCAGAAAGCGTTGTGTGAGCACACTCCATTCTTGGTTGAAGACTTGGAGTGGCGCATCATTTTGGTCTTTCCCGTCGATGGAAAAATCTGTAGAAATGTATTAATAAGTAGAGGAGATGTTTTCTGTAAGTAATCCGCATTCAGGTACAGCAACAGAAGAGACAAACTATATTCTTATAGAGAGAAAGCTACAATCAACATTTTTTTTCTCACTGTCTTTATATCATGCAGTGGGACGTTTCGTCTCTACATATCTCAAACGTTCTTTAAGAACCCTCTTGGTTTTCTCGTGTGTCCGAACCACTGAACTTTCCATATGGTGCTATTTTTTATGTTCTTAAAAGATTTTCGTTGAACCATTCAGATGTGTTTTTTAAGTCTTGCCTATTGAATTTAACTGACTTTAACCTTTGACGGCCATGCAACCTCAATTCCATGTCTTGAATGTTGAGTATTACTATGTATAACTCATATTAAGGTGCTTTTCGATGCTGTTCCAACAGCAGCCATGGGTGGGGGAGGGGGAANAGGGGGAAGGATGGGGTGGGGGAAGGGACGACTTGACAAATCCTTAAAAACAATAAAGTGGAAACTTAACCCCCCACAACTATTTCCTTTATGATTTTATTCTTTGGGGGCTTTTTTGGGAGGAAAAAAAAATAGTGGGAATGTGTGCTGATTCACAGTTGGCACCCCATCCAACTCTTCCATCCTTAACGGTCCAACGAACGTCTAAAAAGATGTAACGGTTGATTTTTATTTGGGTTTTTAAAAATCGCACAGGCGAATAGAGTTCAGAATAGGCCTACGGAGCGTTAATTGAAACTTCGGATAACTGAAATGAAAGCTGTTTAAAAAAAAACAAAAAAAACCCCACACATTATTTTCCAGTATGTTTTTCTTTTCCTGCAAAGTTTCCCAAAAAAAATAAATAATAAAAACCAACCTTAAGATACAATGGTGCTGTACCAAAGCCTTATATGAGATTTAATCTGCAAGAGGTATAATCTCTCTCTATCTGCATTGTTTTTCTCTGCTTCTGTTGTGTAAAGGCCAGTAAAATACCAGCAAAGAAAGAAGTTGGAATCAAGAGCTGGACTTTTGGACTTGCTAGCCTCTTTCTTCTTTGGAGAAAGAGGAGGCACTTCCAAAATTCAGCAGAAGGCTGGAGATTGGATGTGCAAGTTATTGTTGCTTCCTCTCCTTGCACGTCCAAGTGGAGAGGCTCATTTGCTATCCTTCAACAAGGTGGTGCACATCTAATCCACTTAGTTGCACACCCACTTTCCCTCTTGTCTCAAATAGCTCTTCACAGTAGTCCCAGAGGTGTTTTTTTGAAAGGCAACTGGACTTCCTTGGAATTTTTTCCCCCCTTGAAAATGTTTCGCTTCTCATCCAAGAAGCTTCTTTGGTTCTGTTTAGAGAACTTCTTCAGTTCAAGTTTAGAGAACTGGAGAAGCTTCTTGGATGAGAAGCAAAATGTTTTCAAGGGGAGGGGAAACACCAAGCAAATCCAGTTTCTTTTTGAAAAGCACCTTTGGGACAACCACGACCATGGATGATTGAGAATCTCCATAGATGCTCATCATGGCAGGCAACCTCAATTTTGTGCCTGCTGGCATTCTTCCTTGTTCCTTTTGAGCAATCTAAGAACTTTTTTTCTTGGGCTGCTCAAAAAGAACAAGGAAGAATGCCAGCAGAAATGAAATTGAGGTTGCCTGCCATGATGAGCATCTATGGAGATTCTCAAAAGGCTTCTTCTTAAGTTCAAAACTGCAAATTAGACACCCAACATACAGTTTGGCTTGGTTCCATGTCTCCGATTCCCACTTCCTTGCTCTGTATTTTTAGTGGGTGATGTAAAAGGAATTTCCTCCATGACTTGGTGCTAATTAATTTTTGCTTGGAGGAGAGAATAGGCAGGTGAAGGTAACATCACAAGAGCCAATGCTCTGTTTCAGTTGCGTCTGTCATGCTTCCCCCGCCCCAATAGTCTTTAAGAAGCTAAAAAGCAGAAAGAGTGGTGTATCTGCACCCCACAAATACAAATCAGTACATTAGTGGTGGCTTACAGCAAAGGGATTCTGGGAAGGCAAAGTCAACTTTCCCCAACGTTGTGCATCCTAGATGATTTGAATTGACAAGTCAAAAATCCTAATTAGCATGCTGGAGAGAATGCTCAGGTTCTGATTAGATCTCACATGGTCAAAAAGGAACAACCAGGTAGAACAATGTTTCTCAACCTTGCCAAATTGAAGGTGTGTGGACTTCAACTCCCAGAATTCCCCAACCAGCATGGCTGGCTGGGGAATTCTGGGAGTTGAATTCTATACGTCTACAATTTGCCAAGGCTGAGAAACACAGAGATAGAAGGTTGGTCCATTACTGAAACAGGAAGCAGGTAGAAACTCAAAGGGAAATTTCTAGGCATTTATGTGGAACAGGTTGCAAAAGCAATGCAGGAAACATGAAGGATGATTGTGGTATAAAGAGAACCCACCATTGATATACCGCAGTTGTGGAAATTGTTTGGTAGTGGCTTTAATATGCAACCTCTATATCCTGGAAAACATATTCTTGTAGCATTTTGACTTGTCAAACAAGAGAAGCCTACAGGAATATAAAGGCCCATATATCTAATGCCACAAAGTTGGGGAAGATTGATACAGCTGCTAAAGGATAACTACCTGTGTCCCACCAAGATCGATTGAAACCATTGATTCCAGCTGTTGTGGTTTGTAGACCATATGCCAACCCAGTCAGTGTGGTTTGTTCAGTAAATCATGGTCAGATAAACCAGAATTTAGCATGTAATAGGACTGCCATCTAATTTTTGAACCTGTTTAGAGATTCAATGGCATTGAGTTCATTAGCTACTCCACCAGGACCTTACAGAGAAATAATCCTAACACTAAGGAACGTGTTTGGTTCTGAGAGGGACAAAACCAGGAGAGACGTAATGATATCCAGGAATGTGTGTTCAATTTGATCCCTTGGTCTCCTATCTTCCAGTGTGAACAGGTTAGAGGAGGTCCCTCATGTGGTCAAAGCAAATGTAGATCGTGTCTTCTGCCAAGTTCCTTGGTTTATCTGGAGTGGATCTTTTGGTCCTTCCTCAAACTTACCACACTTGGCTTTAAATGGCCACATACAGTATGGAAGATTCTTCTAAGCAATAAAACCACTTTCTCTGCTGCTGATGTTATTCCCTGTGGGCAACCAGAATGTTGCCAGTGAATTAAAATGCACGGTCCTCTGCCTTAAAAGTGGATGGCCTGCCTTGAACCCCTTCCACCTGCTGGTATTTTACAAGCCTACTCAGCAAATCCACCTTCAGTAACATTGCATGTTCATGAATTTACTTTTACCCCCTTCTTTTTATTTTATTATTTTGTTGATTTTTGGAAAAAAAAAGATGTGCACCCTGTAAAGAAAATTATGGCAGTGTTGCTATGTTATGTTAAACCTGCCATTCTATAGGAGAATGATGGACTTTGGAATTGAGTACAAGAAAAAAAATCATTTAATTGCTCCACATGTAACATTACTCTGCTTCAGAAGTGTTTTGTATTTTGATATAAATAAACATTTGCAAAAAAAATACCCTCTAGTGTGTCCAATTTTGCATTTGTATGGGATTGTGATTGTTGCTATTATCCCATATGATATTATGGTGAGCATAGAGGACTTGAACTGAAGAAACACCGATGCAAATTTACACTCTGAAATCACACACAAACACCATGCTGGGTTTTGTTAAAAAAATTAAAAGACCTCTTGCAAGCCGGAAGAGAATGAATGGTGCATAAACTTTCCAATCAAACATTTCTTCCTGCAAAATTATAATCCATCCATCTGAATATTTCTCAAGGATGGACACCTCGACTTTCCGCAGTGGGGTTCCAGTGTTTATTGACAGTTGAAAACATATAAATATTAAGATACTTGCTACATCTTTGCACACGTACTTCCCTTGGACTTTTAGGAGATGACCAGGCTGAACCTGAGGAAGGAGTCAACACCTTATCAGTCTTGAGTTCCTTCTTGCTCACAAGGGATCTAAGTCCAGCCCATCCTGAATTTTGTTGTCTCTTATCTACTGCCAATTTGCTTTGACCATTAGTAGTTAAGATTCTTGTAGAGGGCATTAGCCTACAATAAACCTATATTCATTTAAACTCCCTGGATGCCTGTTTTCCTGTGCTTGACAGGCTTGGCCAGACTTGGTCTGTAAGTGCTGTGAATTAAATACATAAATAGTTATGGAAGAAAGAGTGGATAGGACACTGATTGATTACTAAGCATTATATGCTGCTCCAATCACCATTAAGTTGGACATTGCTCAGATCCAGCTTCAGGCAACTTGTTTTGCAACTGTTCTCAGGCATCAAGGTTTTTAAGCTCTGTGTTTACGGTGGGTTCACCTGGAATCACCTACAGAAGAGGGGCAAGTAAAAAAAGGTGTTCCAGCATGAAGTCAGTCCATGGGAGGAAGTCCCAAAGTTGCTTTTCAAAGTCCAATTGCCTTTGAAAAAAAGAACCTTTGGGACAACTATGAGCTGGATGAGCTGAGAATCTCCATAGACATCCATGGGAGAAAATGGCAAAGGCCCTACCATTCAAGCCTTTATCTACTAGTTCCCAAGGAAAGTCTGGGAAGATTCTTGTAAAATAGGTGATCAACAATAAAGAAACTGATTTGACCTATTCATGGAGTTGTTCTGGATCCTTGTAGCTGACAATATTCTTCAGAAATCATGGTGATGATTGTATTTCCAAAGTCCAAGGTGAGTCTATTGTGATAAGAAAGGCAACACATGAGAACATTGTTTGAATGCTCTTCCAGGCATTTTTATTTTATTTCTTGTGGAAACTTAATGTTTCTTTTTTTTTTTTGAAAGAAGACTTTATTAGCTAAAAAGAAAAAAAGCTCAGCATGGAACAATTGAGAAAAAAGCCACAAGGACATTTGGGGAGATGGGATTGAAGAGAGGGAAGCTCCATCTTCTAGACTCTACCTTCTACTTACCCATGGCTGCAATTTGATATAGTATCGTATTTGTATAATTGAATTGAAATAACATCACATTTCAGATGCTCACACAATGGTGCAATGATTGAAAGCAGATCCAATTACCCTTATAATTTTATAACTGAATGTGATGCATGAAAGCAGATCCAATGCCAGCCTTCTAATTTCATAAATGAACTCAAAGCATGAAATGCACATAAGATCATCCACTAAAAACACAATTAAAAATAAAACAAACGTCCAAATGAGATATTAACAGGGCTGTCGGATTCAAATCTACTTCAGCAGCAAGTTAGCTTTGATACCCAAAGTCTCTCAATAAAAATACCTTTGCCTCCAACACACAACAATGGCAAAACATTGAAGGAAGGAAGGAAGAAGGAAAGAAGGAAGGAAGGAAGGGGAAGGGAAGGAAGAAAAGAAAGAAGGAAGGGGAAGGAAGGAAGGAAGGAAGGGGAAGGGAAGGAAGAAAAGAAAGAAGGAAAGGGAAGGAAGGAAAGAAGGAAGGGAAGGAAGGAAGGAAGGGGAAGGGAAGGAAGAAAAGAAAGAAGGGAAGGGAAGGAAGGAAAGAAAGAAAGAAGGAAGGAAAGGAGGGAAGGAAAGGAAGGAAGGAAGGAAGGAAGGAAGGAAAGCAAGCTTTTTCTATTTTAAACTGTTAAGAAAATAACAGGGCAGTTTCATATGCTTTATAAATCTTTTTTTTCCTTTCTTCTTTCATAAAAATCATTGGATCCTGATGTTGGGAAGGTCCACATAGATCCTCCATCCAACCCTCAGGATGGAAATCCAGATGAAAGCATGAATGACAACTTACAATTCATTTTCTCCCTTTATAACATTGGAAAATTGATCTAATCATTACAAAATAGCTTTGTTTTCTTATTTTATATTCAACTGGATTCTTCTTTCCTGTTATTTAAAATCCATCATTCAGTACTCTATAATTCTGGGATGAGAAGAGAACCAGTTTCAGCTTTATTCTGTACTATGTTTTCCATGAAACATTTGACCAGATCATGAAAAGACCTAAATGCCTGTTTGGTATTGCTTGTATTACCTCCATGCCTCTCTTCCTGGAAAAGAAATTCAAAAGAAAAAGCCACCCTGCCTGCTTGGAGAAACACAGCCAATGGAGATAAACACTTCTCTATTCTATTATGACATCACAGTTTCCCAGGCAATGTCCTTTGCTGGCATAGGGTGGATTTGGTCAACAAAATCATTATTCTCACTTGAAAGATCCAGAAATTCTTTATACAAAGCTAAAATTGTGGCTACGGGGATTTGGCTTCCCCGGTACTCTAAGCGTGAGTTGGGATGATAATTACTACATGGACAGCATTCATCTTTTCCCGCATAGCTTCTAGACGGCCTTTACCAGCTGGGAAAAATCTGGTAAGGACACCAGTTGGTAGTTGATCCTCAGAACAAGTGGGTTGAACCAGGAGAAGAAACTTAAGTGTCATGGTTCTGAGTAAGGCTCCCAGTCAATTCAAGACTTTGAGACTCTGGCTTTTCTCAAAGATCCTGTTTATTGGGTACATCATATCAGCCAGGGATGGGATCCAACTGGTATAGCTACCGGTTCTGTTGTTCTGCGTCGCGCGCGCATGCGCGAGTCATGCGAGGGCAATTTACGACCTGCTGAGCTG
>AZIM01000476.1:242257-252651 GCA_000516915.1 Ophiophagus hannah | reverse complement strand
CTGACTGGAGATTTTACAGCCTCCTTCCCCTGCCACGCCTACCAGGCCACACCCACAGAACCGGTAGTAGAAAAAATTTGAATCCCACCACTGTTCCCAACATCCAACTGACAAAGCTTCTTGTATGAGAAGTGACATGTTTTCTGCTTCTTCCTCCTCAAGAAAAAAACAGTCCAAATGCCTTTTGAAAAAGCACCTTTGAGACAACTAGGACCTGGATGACCAAGAAACTCCATAGGCGTTTTCAGAAGAAAGTAATTGTGATTTCTGTCAAAAGCATCCAGTCATTTGAAATGAATATTTGTGTAATGTGTATATGCTGAGATTATTTACACCGAAATTTACCTAAAGGTTTTTAGGATGTTTGTGTAAAAGTAAATTATAACTCTGTCTTCTTTTTTGGCTAGTGCAAGAAGCAAACATTCTGTTTACGGTGGTTTTTTTTTAATGTCATTATGCATCAGGACTGCAAATTATGTCTGTAATGTGTTGAGAAATATAACCTATAAATCAGTTGAAATGTAGTTTTCCCTTTGTTTCTGGCATCTATAGTTCTCCTGGGGATTCAGATGAGAGTTGTTCATTGCAGTTTTCAGTATATCTCATCCAGCAAATGTGAGGAGCATATTATTGAAAAAAGCCCATCATGAGATATACACTTTCAACCCCTCTAAAAGATAGGGTGAGATGAGAAGATTGTCCATTTTGTTCTTCTAAAGCATTTATCCTTCTGGTTCTGGACCATCCATCAGTTGTTCTCCTTGAAGATTTCATGACATCTGATTTTCCTCCGGGGAAGTATTTCTTGCTCCTTTAGCTGGATAATTAAGTCAGCCACATGGCCAATCCTTGAAAGAGATGGAGGAAAAATCTCTGGGGCCAAATTAATGCTCTCACCAACCTATTCCAGGCAGCCTTTAAAGTTTAGGAAAGGATCGGCATGCTACCTTTGCTATTACTTTTATTTTTATGTTTGGACAAATTACATGTTGAAACAGCTTTGTCAACAAACCCACAGATGTTATTAGCCTTCTGGGAGATAGTAAGAAGGATAGAGAGCTGCGGTCCTTCTCCCTTTCATTCCTGTGCTAAGTGCACTTCTCTCCTCCAACAGTGTTTTTCCCCCCTGGCTGTCAAGGATAAATGGTATGTTCCTATTGCCCCATTCATTCACCTGGATGGCATTCTTTGGTAGGTACTTTACCTTGGTAGGTACTATGCAAATGCTAAAGTTGAGGGTCTAAAAGAATGGTAGATGTTTAATGTTAGTTTTATATTCCAATGGAATGCATCAGTCTTTGCAGCCCTGGGACATTTTATTCATTATTCCCAGGTGATTTAATAAGGGAATTTAATGATCAGAAGCAGTATGATAAATTGAAAAGGAGATAAACTTTGCCAACACTGCCTGACAAGGACATCTTAAAATTGCTGGAGAATACAAAATTGATGTAATGAAGATAACACTTTTGGCAATTCGGTGCCTTTAGCATTCTGGTATAGTCGTCTTGAATATTTTATTATTTTTCTCCATCTAGTTTTTTGGAACAGTTTAATGGTATTTATATAACTTTAATTTGCTTTAGTATTATATTAGTGAACAGTGAGTGAGCAAATGAGAGCCAGAGCCAGTGTTATGGCAAATAAATAATGACAATATTTAAATTTAACTGCCATATTACTTTTTTTTTGTAAATCTGTATATTGTATTACCATATTTTTACTACTCAGATAATTCGTTGGAGAATTAGGATGCTATTTTTTTCTGATATGCAAAATACTGTTGAACACTCTAGCTATTTGACCTGATTTCTTACACAAATCTGAATATCTTGTTTTGTGTTTGGCCTGTATGCAAACTATGTTGCTGTTTTGAAGTTATAGAGAAAAAAGAAGTATTCATGTTTGATTTAATGTTTTAAGTGAAGAAGAGTAAATCTGATTCTGTCTGTTTTCTTAAAGCCACACATGTTGATTTTATTATTTATTATATCACCTAACTTTCTTTCAAACAGCTCAGAGTAATGTACAAATTTGGTTTCCCCGGTTTAATTCTGTGAGTAAGTATAATTGTTACTATCCTCATAGTCAGCCATTCAGTGGTGTCTGGCCCTCGGACACTCTATGAATCAGCATTTTCCATGTCCCTCTGACTCACACTACCTCCTTCTGAGGGAGAAGGTCATGGTCATCCTGATGTCATCTTTTATAGTGTCAGGTACTAGGATGGCTGCTCCTTCTCCTTTTTCCACTGACCCACTCCCAGCATGATTAACTTTTTGAATGAATCTGCTTGAATGACATGGCCAAAATATGATAGCCTTTATTTGGAGGTCTTGGCTTTGAGTGATATTTTTGGTGAGGCTTGGTCTAAGACTTCTTTGTGATTTTTTCAGTTTGTGGGAAATTGTCATTTCTAGCACCATAGTTCGAAGGCGTCCATCCTTCTATCTGCCTTTTTCAGAATCCAAGTTTTGCAGCCATAAGTAGCAATTGGATATGATATAATTGTAGAAAATTTTTAAAACAAAATTTTACATTTTACTTGGGGCTTGTTTTCTATACTTTCCCTCCCCTGAATCTAAAATTCCTTCTGAAAACATCAAGGAAATACAGTTTTGCTTCATCTCGGCGGTGGGCAAATTTGTTTCATCTCACTGGCATCTATAATATTTAAGTCAAGTTTGTTAACATCAACAGTCTTGTCAGCTACACTGGAATAGTGCATATAATCACCAAGCCCTTTTTCAGGTTTGTTTTACTGTTTCCTGTTATGCAATTATAACCAAAAACGGTCTTTGGAGATAATAGAAAGATAGTTAATAGTAGTTACCAGAGCTTGAAGTCAGTTTCAGCCTCAGAAGATTTCCTGGATGTACAGCTAGGTCTTTTGTTGTCAAAACATCTGAGAATTGGACCTGTTTCAATTAACCTCTTTAACTTAGAAAAAAGCTTGTTTTTGTTGGCATCCCAGATGAACTGAGTATTTTTAATGAGAATTTAAAAGCTATTAAGCTACTCTGACAGGTTTTCAATACATTGCTACTTGAATGACCATCCTTAAACCCTTTCTTGTCTCGTAAGGAGTGATGTGTTTGAGATTGCTGTTTCTCTCTTTGGATTAATTTGAATTATATTTTCAGATATTATTTCCATTAAGGTGGTGATTTTTTTTACTCTGAATTTGTATTTTTCTAGGTAACTTTCCATCACACTGCCATGGCCTCTTCTGGTTTCCAGTAGCCTCTGCTGTATAGTTTTATTTGGTACGAAGATAACTTGTAAGGTTATTAATGTATATCATCTTTTAAAATGTCTGTTACAAGAATCCTATGGAACATTTTGGGTCTAGATCTCTAGTCTGAGAAAATGCTTCCAAACTGCTTCTTGAAAGTACATTGTCCTACGTTTTTTTTAATCTTAAAATCTTGAAAACGCATCTGATTTTTTTTAATTCTGCCATTTCACCGAATATGTTCTGGAACAGGGATGAATATTCCCTTTTAATATATTATGTTCTATGGGAAGTAGATGTAATATTAGTATCCATCTTTATGTGTCTGTGAGATAGCTAACAAATGTTCCGTAAACTGATCTGAAACACAGAATCTCTAGTCAGCAGAGTCCCATCTCTCAATTAACCCAACAATCTGTTTTCAAATTATCCTCCCATTTCCGCAATTTATGCTCCCATTTCTGTAATATATTGTAAGAATGAAAAGTGGGGGGACCATATATCCAAATTCTCCTGGTACCTAACTCCTCTCTGTAACAGCATTAGGCACTAGAAAATAGAAAAGAGAGCATTCTTTTTCTTCCTTCTCCAGTGGAGTGCAGACACAAACAGAAGAAAAACAGAAGTAAAGAGTATTGGAAATCTGTAGAATACTGTGCAATTTTCCCCTTTTCTATTAGGAATGCATCTAAGATGAAGAAGAATTTGAAATTTTAACACTCACTGTTTTTTAAAATGGAAGTTTTATGGATTTGAATTTCAAAAATAAGGAATAACAAGTGACAGTAGCCAGAACATACTGCTATATTTAAAACACAAAGTTCTGCATTTACACAATCTAGTCATTGATCTGCAGCCACTGGACTTAGGTTATTGCCTTATCTACAATTAAAGAAACAGTTCTATTTAAAAAATAGAACAAACAACCTAGGGCCCGAAATGGTCCGTGCTGACTGAATTAGCAGTTTTGCATGATTAGAATGGACATGCCTGACAACAGAATTCTGATTACATCATTCAGGAGTAACTTGCTGGGATATAATTTGCAATTACTTCTGCTTGGCATTTCCTGACAGCAGGAAGAGATAAAGTAATTCCCACATAGAATTATTGGGTGTTACTGAGACTTCTGACTAGGAAGTTAAATCAAGAATAAAGTCACACAAGAGTTTGTTAACTGAACAATACATCTGGAATCCCCATTCATATAGAATATTCAGTTGTTCCCTAGTGAGCTTCAGATGAATTTAGCAGCTTTCAGTGTTGGAGGGAATTGAGGAGAAATGATCAAACAGTGTGCAGCTGTACACTACTCACTGGGGATAACAGATTGAGGCCAAATATCCTAACCTAACACACATGTTATGTTAATAGACACTGAATTGGCAGTGACTAAGCAGGAAAATGATCTTGGGCCTGTGATAGGGTAATGAAATGAATTGAAATGGAAGTATTATTAGCATAGTTGTTTTGAAAAAGAAAAAAAATACATACTGGGGATCGTTGAAAAAAACAACCACCACCAGCCAGTATCATACAGGTAGTCCTTGACTTATGACCATAATTGAGCCCAAAATTTATGTTGTTAAGTGAGACATTTGTTAAGTGAGTTTTCCCCCATTTTACAACTTTCTTTGCTACAGTTGTTAAGTGAATCTGCCTTTCCCATTGTCTTCATTTGTCAGAAGGTCACAAAAGTTGATCACATGATCTTGGAACACTGTAACCGTCATAAATATAAACCAATTGTCAACCAATCCACATCTTTGTCATGTTGACCATGAGGATGCTACAACGGTCATAAGTGTGAAAAATGGTCATAAGCTGCTTTTTTCAGTGACATTGTAACTTCAAATGGTCACTGAATGAACTGTTGTAAGTCAAAGAGTACCTGTAACCTCTTTACACAAAACTATGGTTCCTAGTCATGCCATATTTAAGTGGATATTGTAGAGCTTTTCTGTATGGAAAAGGTACAGAGAAGTAAAACAAATGGTCAAATATGGACCTATTTAGCTATAAGCAGCATTTCATACTGTATTTTCCACTTCAGTCTTGTTTAAAATCCATTACAGTTCTATAGGAAACTGATTTGCTGCCTTCCTCTCAGTAGCTTTATAAAAAGGGAATTGAGATTTGGATCCCTGCCTCCAGACAAGTTGAGATTCAGAGCTTTGCAGTCAACATCAGCTGCAGTTCCTTTCAAAGACTGGCTCTGGAAAATAAAACTTCTAAGGACATTTTGCATGGCGCAACAGTATAAAACAAGCTTAAGAAGGGGTTGTTTAAATATGGCTTTCTGCCCCTGTATTTTTAAAGGATTGATTCTGAAAGGAATCAGTTTTGACAAACAGGAGAAAAAGTTATGCCATCATGAGATGTTATATTTCCTAATTTGGAGATGCAAAGAAGACTAGATTGTTTTGTTTGGGGGCGGAGCGGGGAGTATGATGTAAGGGAATAATACCATAGTCTGTGTTTCCCAGTGGTGGCTTGGGATAGGGAGACAAAGAAGAGTGCAAAATATTGCTGATTGATTGGATTTACAAGGCTGCCCTGGGTGACATACAGCTAACATTTTTAACAGTGGGAAAACATGGGTTTAAGTTGCCACCATACAAACAGGTTTGGATTTATTTCATACAATATCTTGTAGATGTCAAGAAAAAATATGTCTTCATTGCCACATATGCTTTTATTAAGCAATCATGGAAATTAACTAATAAACATTTTAGAAAAATAATAAGATACATTTTTTAACAAATTGAAACTCAATAAAGACTATAACTATTCTGAAAACTGGGAAAAGGAGAGACCAAAATAGGGATAGTGAATGGACAAATCATCATTCACCCAAGAATTCGTTGCATGCGTTCCAAGAAGACTAACCCCAAAAACCTGCTATCTCACTCCAGGTCACCTGTACAATATCTTATCAGACAGGGAATCAATACCTTTACTTGCCAAGTAGAACATCCTTGATAATATGTAGACTGAAATACAGGATGACCCAAAGACTTTTGGGCTACAGAGAACACGGGTATCCCTCGACTCAGGACCTATGGCTTAACAACCATTTAGTTTAGTTTACTTTATTATCATTGCACCTTGTACAGCCAAATTAAATACCATCTTCAGTGTACATTATGACTATGAAAATAAACACAAACACGCATCCTTCACATTCTATACATTGAATTGAAAACCTGTGATATTGCATTAATATTTGACGTCACCATAGAGTTAAAAAAAAGTTACTTATGGTCCATCCTTGAAGTTGCAAGTGCCACACCATCTTTGTGGACACATGATAACATTTTGAGCACTTGGCAACTAGCTCACATTTATGACCAGCTGCAGCATCTGGCAGTCACATTATGCTATGTTTTTTTTGCTGTTTTACCAAAACAAAAATGCCTATCAGATAAGCTGGATTGGATTTACGACCACATGATTCACTTAATGACCATGGTGACTTAATGTCATATCATAAAAATGCAAGAAACTTGAGTCCTGTCAAATGATGACTCAATTTATGACTGCAATGATTTACAACCAAAATTCTGGGATCAATTGTACTTATAAGTCAAGGAGTACCTGTAAAAGATCATTTTGAAATCCTAGCCTCAAGAAGGAAGGCAAGAGGAAGATAGTTTGGCCCAAGCAAAACCAAAATATTTTTCCCCAGCACCACACTTTCTGTTTAAAAACTGTTATCATGATAGGTGATAAAGCAAGAGTTTGGGGAAGGTAAGAGAGAAAATGCTAGAAAAGAGACACAGTGAGGGATCCTGTCCCAAGAAGTCACTAGTAAGTCAGTGGGAAAAGATCAATTTCTTAAAGAAGAGGATTCTCCAGATTTATGGAGAAATAAATCTGTCTGGATCCATGGTAAATAGAGCTAAGCTACTATCTCTGGAGAATAGAGAGTGGAGGAGGGTTCTCTTAACCGAGACCTAGAAGCCTCCAGGAAAATAAAGAATTATGGCTGAATTATTTCTAAGACCTAATTAAAAGTTAGAAATTTACAGAAAGCAAGGTTCATAATAACAGAGATTATTTTGACCAGGATATGTCGTTAGGATTCCACCTTTTTTTTTCCTGAGGACTGTTTCTGTTTGATTATTTCTAATAATTATCTGTATTAACTTTTTTATTTATTGAATTTGATACAGTCTGAGTTCTTGTAATTTTATTCTACCTTAGTTTTTTTAAGCCATAGATAACCCATATCATGAATCTGTACCTACCATAGTCACATTTTTAATAGAAGATTAAAGTGCTGTTTGTGATTTCATTTGCTTATAATTCTTTGGTGTATTTGACTACTTAGCTTCTGTTCATTTAGGGCACAGGTGTCAAACTCACGTTGCTGTCACGTGATGTTTTGCGAATTTTTTCCCCTTCACGGAGCTGGGGTGGGCGTGGCTTGCATGTGAAGCATCCGGCCTGTGGGCCGCCAGTTTGACACCCCTGATTTAGGGATTTATTGAAACATGCAGTGACCAGGGATTCCTAAATATTTGCATATAACTGTAAATAAATAAGATAGCCATCTAAACTAATAGTTTATGGCATTCTGAGATTTATGTCCTATGGTGAAGATATTAAATAATAATTTTGTAATCAAGAATGAATTATGACAGCTATACAAAATCGTGCTCAAAGTCCGTCTAGTCTAATAGTCTATAGACTCCTTTCTTTTCAGATATAATAATAGGTACCAGCTTGGGACCTTTTCAAATTATTAAAGATCTATTGAACTAGATATACCTATAACATTACAGAGTTATATATTATAAAATTAAAATATTTATCAATTTCAGCATAAGATTTAAAATGAAAAAACATAAATCCAAATATAATGTATACATTAGTCCTACAAGGTACATTAGACTTCAAAACCATTGCCAAGTAAGTCAGTACTTTTATTGTAACAGCTATAATCATCAGGATAAAAAGATCATATAAATACAAAAATTATAGATAGGTTATATGTGTGTGTGTGTGTGTGTGTGTGTGTGTGTATGGCACTAGCATTTTGCTTATGGTCAAATAGTTCTTCAAAGTAGACAACAGGTATAATTTAGATCAGGGTTGTCAAACTTGCATCATCATGCTGGTGTCACATGATGTATCAGAACTTTTTTCCCCTTTGCTAAACTGGGCGGGGGCAAGGCCAGCACGTGACGCATCTGGCCCACGGGCTGCGAGTTTGACACCCCTGATTTAGAACATAGATGTCCATCTCTTTGGCTTGCCTTGGCCACATTGAGTGAAGAAGAATGGTCTTGGGCCACATATAAAACATATAGTTAATATATATAAATCACATAACTTTACAATCTTGTGGGGCTGCATTAGTAGCTGTACAGCTCTGTATGCAGCCCAGAGGCTGCAGGTTGGACATGCCTGATCTAGAGGTTCCAACTTAATATACTGTATAAAGATAATGTTTACTTTCTGCACTATTTTTTAATTATTTTCCCTGTGTAATCGCAGAGTTATAGCTTGTATGAAGTTGATACTGTTAAGATTGCTGTCATAAGCATTTGCTGTTAGGTATTATAAAATTTTTTGAAATGTATTTGCTGAGTGTGTCATATTTTATTTCACTAGATAATTTCATTTTTGTACTGTTTAATAACAAATTGCCAGTATAGATTTTACAGTGCCCTCTATGACCATGTTTCAAATTATTGATGCTTTCTAAAGTATTGGTACAATGCTTTGGCTCATGATATTTCCTCCTATCAGAATACCAAAAGGCAAAATATGTGTGCATTTATGTATTTGTTTTTTAAAATTATGGATGTAGAAGGAACACAACTTAAGCAAACTAATTTATTTTATCTTTCTATTCATAAGAGAACTTACATAGAATAAAATAGTTTGTCAAATGTGAAATTAGTCTGGAGACAGAAACAGTAATTTAAAGGAGAGGACTTGAATCATTCCTTTACTAATCTGTTCAGAATTATGATTGGACACCTGGGATATTGGAGCACATGTTAAAAAAAGACAGATTTTAATGAAAGTTATGAATTGTGCCATCAAAGTATGCCATTAGTCTGAATCCAAAGCAGTTGAGCCACAATGAACTGGCTTTGCCTGAGAAAGGATGTTTTCCTTACTAATCAAAAGCAGCCTGATATGATTCATTATTCTGTTTCCTTTGCACAATTGACATCACCTTGAAATTTCTGAAGCTTCAGATTTATTTCCCCCCTGCTCCTATGTTTTTGTGCCAGGCCCTGAGGGGAGAACAAAATCACAGCTTTGTAATGGGTGGAAATACTTATTATACCTGACCCTAGATGTGCAAGTTATTTTCCTTTCCAAAGGAAAGCACTTGACATAGGGCCATTCTCCATTAGGAATGTGGCTTGTCCCAGCTAGGCAGCAATCCTTACTCAAAGGATTGTGCTTGTAAGTGACCTCTGGTTGGCTTGAGATGGGAGGAGTGTATCTATCTTGCTTCTACTTGTTCTCTCAGCAGTTCTCATTGATCAGATACTATCGTTTGTTCTGGAGTTGATAGTAGGAGGCATGGTTTTCCTCCTTCCTTCAAGTTTGGTTCCAGTTGGTATTGCAGGGAGGGTATAGGGCTTGATTCTCTTCCTACTATGGTATAGCTTTTACCTGAAACCACTACGTGAGTTAGGGTCAAGTGTCATCATGTGCTGATAACATTCAATTGTGCATTTCTGTTTGAACTGTCGAAGTGATGCTGCTGAAGTGCTTTCTTAGTGCCTATATAGAGCCTGGGTGGATCTTGATGAAGAAAACTTGGCTTAATTCAATCCTGATTAGACGAAGCAAATATCTTTTAGGGCCCCTAAAATGATTTGCCATCTTTAACTAACTAGGATTACATTTCCCCGGTCGAAGTTAGTATGCAATCTGGGGGTCATCTTAGACTCCTAGCTCCTGCTTGAAGGACAAAAATACATCCTTTATGCTAGTTTTTCCCCCTTCTAGATCAGAAGGCACCACTACTCATAGTCACCCATGCCTTAATCCCCTTCCAACTGCATTATGGCATAATATGGCAACATCAAGGTGGATTTGATTTAAATCAAACTGATTTAAATCATGATTTAAAGCACAATTTAAATCACTGGTCAGAAAGGCTTGATTTAAATCATAGTTTTCTACA
>AZIM01000476.1:193769-206441 GCA_000516915.1 Ophiophagus hannah | reverse complement strand
AATTGCCTCTTGAAAAAGCACCTTTGGGGCGGCCGACCTAGTGTATGCGTGCAACTATTTTGAGCGTTATGCTTAGGCTAGCAGTCTGTGAGAATGTAGCTATCATGTTAGCATTTGTTTTCCGTTACACTAATCTCTCCCCAGCTCTTTAAAACAATAAACAAAACCCTGTAATTTTCTTTCCTTAGAAAATTCCAAACTGGCTGTATCACCTCATTTGCTTTTTCTGTTCACTTTTACACAGAGAGAGGGAGGGAGGGAGGGAGAGAGAGAGAGGGTGGGGGGAGAGAGAGAAAGACTTGGCTGCCTTAAATTAGGTCATTAAAGCCTAAAAGTCTAAACTGGCAAACATTTGCCCATCATCAAGTATCATGTTGATGAAAAAGGTAAAAGGAACGTGAGGATTTTGCAAGGAAAATAGGAGTTACAGGAGAATGCACAAAGATACCCCAAATTGAAAGATTACACAGCATTCTCTGACAAGGACATGACAGGACTAGGCCAATGGGATAGCTTGCTTTGTGGGCCAAAGATCTCAGTTGCCAGGCAGGCTCATACCAAGGAAGATAATAGCCTTGAGTAACCTAGTTCATCAGAGAATTTCTCAAACCTTTAAAGTAGCTCAAGCTGTCAGTAATTAATGCCTTATTTTATCTATGCTGTGATTTTCAGAGATAGGCAGTATTCAAAGCTGAAGCAGGGAAAATGGTTTAGCCCACACCCCATTTAGCGAAGGGGGGAACAAGTTGCGATACGTCATGTGACAACGCCGTGACAATGTGAGTTTGACCCCCCTGGTTTAGCCCCTAGAGGAGCACACCTGGTGAATTTGGAAGGGGATGCCTTAAAGAAGCCAAATCTATTCCCTGCCACTCAGGCAGAAGGCATCAGACACATGTAAATATCACCATTTCCCCTTTTGGTTGCTACACTGCTTCATTCTATTTACAATATAATGTTTCATCTTAAACCCTTTTACTCTTTTGTGGGTTTTTAAAAAAAAATTGGAGGGGGGTAGCTACAGGTAGTCGTTGACTTACAACAGTTCTTTTAGTGACCATTCGCCATTACAACGGTGCTGAAAAAAGTGACTTAAGATTGTTTTTCACACTTACGACTGTTGCAGCATCACCATGGCCACATGATCAATACTCAGACACTTGGCAGCTGACTCATATTTAGGAAGGTTGCAATGTCCCGGGGTCATGTGGTGACCTTTTGCGACCTTCTGACCAGCAAAGTCAATGGGGAAGCCAGATTCACTTACCCACCATGCTACTAACTTAACAACTGCAGTGGTTCACTTGACAACTGTGGCAGAAAAGGTCGTAAAATGAGTCAAAACTCACTTAACTGTCATGCTTAGCAACAAAACTGTTTGCCCAGTTATGGTCGTAAATCAAGGACTACCTGTACTAAAACGGTTTCCAATATTTGTTTTGTTTTCTGCTCCAGATTTTTATTCTGCATGTAGATTTAAGAATATTATCCATTTCACTTCCAGGTATCCTTTTTCTTTCAGATATCCTATAGCAGTGATGGCTAACCTTTTCATTGTCGTGTGCCGAAAGTGTATGTGTGTTCCTGCACCCATAATGCAATGTGCGCGCACCCCCCATGCCTAGTGCCTCTGTGCATACATTTGGCCCCCGCCCCCTGCATATGCGCATGCATCTCCCCCGCGCATGCATGGCATGTACCCGACAATCGGCTGGCGGGAGGCGTGCGCACATGCGTAGTGGATCAGTTCCGGGCGACAGCTCATGTGTCAGAAATGGCTCTGCTTGCCACTTCCGGCACGCGTGCCATAGGTTTGCCATCACAGCCCTATAGGGAAGTGTATTAAAAACATTCAGAAGAAAATTGTATTTTGCAATTTAAACTTTTTAATATTTTGTGTGTGTGTGTGTCACTCTCATTCATCTTATGAATCAAGAAAGTTTGAAGACTACTACTTTGCATGCTTCCTAGCCTGATGACTTCTTAGGATTTGAAGGGAAATTCCTATTTAATAATGTGATTTAGACTGATTAGTCAAGAAGAAAATATTTAGTCCATTGTGATCTGTGTTTTTTTTAATCGTAAGTCTCATCTCATTCAGTACTGTACTGAAGCAGCTTGCAAAATTAAGCTAATTTCGTTGACCTGTAGAAAAGCTGCTTTTGTAATTGGAAGAAAAATATATCTAGAGCAGATATGCACAACTGGCAGCCAAATTTCAAAAACTTTTCTGCATGAATGGAGTTTCAGCAGACCATTAGAGGGAGGGACATGTCCACTTTTCATTCTGGCTCTACCTACCACGGGGATGTACCTTGCCGCAAAATTAATTCCACAGGAGTACAGCCCTTGATAGGGGGGAAAAATGACTTTCTTGCTTCTTATCTAAGGAAAAGATTCTTTTTCAGGTAGCGGGTTGCTTTATGCAACACTACACATAGTGTGATCACCTATTCAAAAATATTGAAATGGTTACATTTTACTTATTTATAATTTAGATTTCTAAGGCCATCAAAGTCAACAGCAACTTTCAAACAAGTGTTTTGAGTAAGAATGCTGAATTTTAAAAGATTAGTTCAAGTAAAGTATAATTGAGAAAAAAATGTTTCAGACAATCCCGAATATCTGTAATTTGTGAAAACTATTTTTAAGGAAAAAGCAAATGTAGGTATCATGAAATTGTAGAGACATTTTTGCTGGTCAACTTGAAAAAAACCTGCTCCTAAAATTAATATGATTATACCCACAAAAGTCTAGAAATTTGACGGGTAATAGAGGTTGATCAGTAACTTTCTGCAGGGGCCAATATTTAAGTACTCAGAAGAAGGTTTGCACACTAGAGAAATATCAGAGTTAATTCAAATTAATACCTAATAAATACTGCTTGATAAAAGACATAATGCATTTAAAATGTATGAGCTACCTATTCATTATACGAATTTGCTTCTGTAATGACTTTTAAATGAATGACTTTTCACCCAGCTTCATTTCTCCTTTGAGTTATGCTAGGGCAGTTTATTGAATCTTAGGGGAGGCTCATTGGAAATTATCGTTTTGCATAAACTATATGAAACTTGGCATAATGTATAATATTTCATGGATAAATCAGGACAAAGCTTTGATCCTCTCTTTGGTTAAATTGCAGCTGAGACACCTACCTAATGGCAAGGGTGAATACAGAAACTTGGGGAAGAATAATTCAATGCTGTCATATTTTCTGGGAAATATGAATAGAATAGTGCAATGGATACCCTGGGGGCAGAATGCTGAAGATATGTGATGGCCTGAATTTTTTTTAAAATACATTTTTTAAAAAATCAGATCTTGTTTTGCTTTTCTGAGCTTCGAAGAGTGAAACATTTACAAAACATTAGTGAAATGCTTTATTTATAAAACAATACAGTAAAAAAAGATGCTGAATTATTGCTATTCTTTATGTTTCCAAAATGTTTTCTTTTCATTCAAAATAGGGTCTATGTTGAGTGTCGAGTACTGTAATCCATGAGCACAGATGGCAGCAATCAATCCATCACCATTCCCTCTTTCATTAAATAGCTCAATATACTGTCTCTTCTCCTATTTTCCCCCATAGCAGCAGTCCTTTGGATGAGTTGTACTGGGAACACTGTCATTTTCATTAAGAATATATGGTGAATTGAGTCCTGATCTGCTTGTTGGATGTAATGGGCAGTTGGATTAACCTTGAAGAACAGGGAAGAATTGCAATTAACTCAACTGTCGGATAACAAATCTGAGGCTGGAAAAAAAAGGCAAACATGAATAACCACCTGAGATATGATTCTCTCTGGTTGTCATGATGATCAAGGGGAGGGGGGGACACTTTCAGATTTACAAGATTCTGTTACTATAACCTTATAATAAAGGCATATTAGCATTTATAACTCTGGCAGCTAGACTACTATACCTTGATGGGCTGACATGAGTTGTCTGTTGCTGGTTGTTGTTTTTTAATCTAGAGGTTGGTGCATCTCTTATGACTGGGCCTCACTGGATGTAATTGATTTATTGCATTGCTAGCTGGTTTCTTTATTTACTAAACTGAGAACATTGAGATTTCCTGGCTTTTTAAGATTTCTTCAGCTTTTAATTCACAACACAGTTAGTGAATGGACAAAACACACACACACACCAAACATGATAATTGTATAGCAGATTCAAGTTTCAGGTATTTCATGGTATGTTTTTAAAATAGCAACATGAATTTAAGTTAGTAAAGGGGGAAAATAGGCTTATTGCATTAAAATGCTTTTTGGGGGGGGATGTTTTCCCCATGACTGTCATATTTTTGCATTTTTACCAACGAAGTAAGGAGATAGAGTCCAATAGAGCTCTATTGTTATTAATTTTGACTATAAAGTCGGAATTTAGTGGAATTACCCATTAGGTTTTAGACTCTGTAGGTGTTACATATTATGAAGTCTGTAGATATCACTATTCCAAGATGCTTTACTTTCAGGAATGAAAGTTAGACCCAGACTGCCTGCAAAGCATAACATCAGGTTCTGGCATATGATTACTATTTCCAAGAACGACTTTGGGCATTCAACCTATAAAATAGTTGAGTAACTGCAGTCTAATGGTTTGTTTGGAAGTTGGGAAGCTGAAGGTGATAGGGAGCATCTTGTAGGTTTAGTGAGTTTGGGCGTCAGATTTACTTTTTTTTTCCCTGAACATACCTATGACTTGCTCTCAAATCTACAACTAGTCTAGAACGAGACAAAACAAGTAGTAACGGCTGCCTTCTACAAAACTGTAAATTCCAGTGACACACCGGAGAGCTTTAAGATACATTTCCAGGTGCTAGCTGTCAATTGTAAAATCTTCATACATCCCTTCAGGAATACTTTTCTCTGATTTCTCTTATTGTCTCTTCATTTGTTAAGATCAGTTGGAGTTAGCATGCTCCAGGTCCCATTGGTAAAGCCGTAGTATCTTGGAGATGGAACCCCTTTGTGTCTGCCCGTAATTCTTGACTCTAGAGTCTTTCTGTCTCTATGGACTTGAACCCTAACCCCCTTTGAGCAGGCCTTTGGACAGGATCATTTGTGACCTTGATCTTGATTTTTGAGTGACCGCTTGCAGAGTCAACATAACTTCTGCATTGTCCCCCTGACTTGGATTCTTAATATTTTTTTCATGCTACTGTTTTGATTTATTTATATTTATATAACTATGCTAACCAACATTTTGCTTTTTCTAATCTGCCAGATACATGTTATCTTCTTGGGGATCAGAATGAACGGGAATATATTAAAGAAGTGTCACTTAAAATAGGTTTTATTGCCAGTCTCAATTTAGCTTGCTCATATTGTCCTTGCCTACTTTGACTTCTTTATTTGTGTTCTTGTTGTCTGTGTCTGCAAGGACATTGTTGCAAATACTGTGTTTTTGGCTGGATGTTGAAAGAGATTGTTTTCCTAAACTTTGTGAATGTGTTGTGAGACATGTACAAATTACTTCACAGCTGTAACTTTCACATCAGTAAAGTTAATATCAACATTGAGGCATAGCCCATAAGATACGGTAAAAGGTTAGGTCAGCATTTCTGCTTCATTCCCCTGTTATGTATTAAGTATTTATAATACGGCCATAAAATCCTTCCAAGATTTGAAACTTGGCATCAACATTGGAAATCTGAAGTAACTGTTGATGTGAGACTGTGACATGATCAGCCAGCATTGCTGCTGTGTGTCATGCCCTCATCCTTGGGCAGCTAGGATGTTTAAATTTGGATTGGGGAGGTCATGTTTCAGTGGCCACTTCGGTTACAAGAAGATTCCTGTATAAATCTGGCTGGGCACTGTCTCCCAGCTTCAAACATTTTTTTTTTCATGGTGGCTACAGACATAATTTTTTTTAAAGGAACAGCCAAAAACTAAGAGAGAGTGTGTGTGGGTGTATATGGACCATGAACAATTGTGTTCCAAGTATGATCATTCCAATATGTGTGGTTTGATAGCCTCCACATAAGAAACATAGAATTTGAACTCATTCTGTACCGCTGCATATTCATTAGCACCAAGACTTTGTACATTGTTTATCCAAATACTGGTCTTCCTTTGACTCTTACTGCAATCTGAGTACAGTAGAACCTGATTCATACCAACAAAAACAGGGAGGGAGAAGAGAAAAGCATTTTTGGCAGAGGTTAGGCCCTGGCTGGATAAACACAGGGGCTTATTTATAATCCAAACGCAATGAAGAGCAAGTAGGCAGCCCATGTAAATCAAAGCCCCATTGAGGAGAAGCAGAGGAGAGACCAACTCTAATTCAAATATAAAGGCATTTGGGAGGTGCATTTCCTAATTGCACCATTTTCTCTTTTCTCATCAACCAGACCACACAGTCTCATTTTTGTCTACTCTTTGGCGGTTCCTTAAAAAATTCTCTTGGGAAATTTTTAGTATTAAATAAACACCACAGAAAGCAAAGAATTGGATCGCATGGCTTTGACTTTCTTAGTTTTGCAAGAAATGGCTGAAATCTAGAAGTGGATCTTTCTAAGGCAGTTATGATAAGTGTAGGAGCTGCTTCTCCTTTTTAAGACCTTCATTGTAACATGGGATTTCAGAAAAGAGAGAGAGAGTGTCCAAGATCCACTTCTGTAAAATAATGTAAGAATTAAACATGTCTTTTTAGTAGGGATTTGATTGTTTGTGTTCTGACATATTACCACCTGATCAGATTTCTGGATGGTTGTGATTTAATGTATCTATGGGTGATAAGCCTATTATTCAACAAATTAATCAGATTTTGACATGACCCAAAATTAGACATAGACAATCCGTGGCTGGCTAGAGACTACAAATTAATTCTGCAATGAGTTTAAGGCTGCAGGATGTTTTTGGGGGAAAATTACAGGTATAAAATCCAGAGTAGAAAGGGAAAGGTCTCTCTAAGAAACACCTATCTCTGAAAAGTCCCTGAGGCATTGATCTCAAACTGTTGGCCTGGGGTAACATTTGACAGCTTGACACTGTAAATCTTAGCACTTTTTTTTTTTTTTAAAAAGTGACTGGTGTAAGAATGGACATGCCCATCCTCAAAATGGCTGTCACGCTGGCTTTGCCCATTCACAAAATGGCTGCCAACCATGAAACATTAGTGATTGATGGCAAACTAATTTTTGCCTCCCTTCCTACTTTCCCTGGATGCATCCTAACAATCAAGTAAGCCTTTTAAACTATTTATCTAGACAAGTAGGTGTCCTTATAAACAAAGCACTGGGCTACAGTGATCGCCACTTCCATTTCTAAGAATGTTTAGAACAGCAGTGCATAATCTGAAAGCCATAGGCTGTTGCCTTCTTTGAATTCTGCCATTTTTTTTAAAGAAGGGAGAAATTATGGACAACTTACATATGAACTATATTTTATTAATTAAATTAAATGTATTATTTGGTCCCTATTTCACTCTAGCCATGTTCACTTTTTTGCAGAGCTTTGATTCCTTTCAGCCTGGGGGAGGGGGGGGGCGGCGAGGAAGCTAACCTATGGAATCTGTGGAATTTAGGACAACTGAAAATAACGCCAATTTTGGAAGCTAACGTCTTACGTTACAGCATGCCAGCTTCTTTTTAAAGTTTGATTTTAAATTATACCAGTCCTTTAAAAAAAAAAAAAAAGCTGGCATCAAGAGAGGTGTTTCTGAGTTTCTTGCTGTCCAGGATGCCACGTGGGGGGTTTTCTATTCTTGAAACAACACATTTTATATTTCTGGGCTTTTTTGTTCCTTGTAAAGAATCCTGATTCTCCTTTCTTGGCCAAAATTGAGGCAACATTTGGATAAGATTTTAATTAAGGCTGGAGTCCAGGCGATATACCTTGTGGTAAAGCAGGAATTTCTGCCGTGCTTTGCTGCTTCAGGCATGCCAAAGATGAAAGGATCACAGTGGACAAAGGCAGGCATGCTTATTTTGGATGTCTCTTGAAATAATCAGTACCTGTAGATTAGGCCTTTCTAATCAGGTTAGTCTGTGATACTCTCACTGGAAAAAATAATCCCCATTTACTTGACAAGCTCCCTTTGATTTGTCATTCGCTGTTGGCTGTTTCGAATACTTATGTCATACTGCCCTCTCATGTCCATTCTGATGGAAGCCTCTTATATATATTCATAATACAATTTTATTTCTCTCATTCCCTTTTTATCTTGAAAGAAAACACTTTGATCAACCCTTGGAAAACATTTTGAGGCTGGGTGATTAGCGGGACTCTTAACCTTTTTTAAAAAAACAAAAACAAAACAGTTTTAGTAAATAAAATCCCCCTGGTATACTAAAAGACTATGGCTATATTTTAACAACCATTTTGCAGGATTTTTCTTTTTTTTAAATTACTTACTAGTTGAGCGTGATTTCCTTCAGACTGCTGTTTATTTAAAAATGTTGGTTTCATCCAAATCCCCAGCCTGTCACTGTAAATTTAATCTTTGATGAATAAATAACTATTCCCGTACATCAACTAGAAACATCTCCTTCACTGCTTTGAGTTATATATCTTGGTTTTGCTGATTCCTTTCCCTTTCCCACTTTTGGGGCTACTGTAGTGCTTATATTCTTGCAACTGCAAAAATATTGGTTGAGTGAGGAGTTACTTGCCATAGCTGGAAAGACTGGAATACAAATTAAAACATGGTTGAAAAGTAAAAACCTCCTTGAACTGAATTTGAGTTCTAGAGACTTTATGAGCTTGAATACAGCCACGTAGCATTTTTGGCAGTAGAGGGTAAGTGCTTTGTCACTGCCTTCATCTGTGATTTTATTCTGATTTCCCATTCTAGCCCCAAATATTGGAATTTGCTTGTGGTTTCCCATTCATGCATGAACCAGATGCTATTTAGCATTTCAAGTTCAAGTAAAATGGGCTAGAAACAGCCACCAAGCTAATCAAACCATTGTTAGGATTTCCCAAGTAGCACACATATATTTTATGTATGTGTTTGTAAACTGCTGTTAGGAAACCAGACATGTTCTCTTTGCTTGTTTTTCTCTCTCCCACACTTGTATTTTAATTTTTTCACCTACCATCAAACCCTTCTTTCTATAGACCTCAGTATTGGTATACTTGCCACAGAATTGAACCAGTTCACAATAATTTACAATAGAACTCAAACTAGAAATCCAGTGAAATTGAACAATAATATTTGTACAATCATAATAATGATAGTTGTGACTAAAGCTTCATCTACACGGGGGCAAATTGGAACTCGAGGGGTTTTTGAAAGTGTTCTGCTTTAGCCAGAGAAGATGGCAGGACTGGTGCAGCCTTGCCTCTCTGGGAGGCTGTCACACAGTGTTGGGTAAATACTATCAAAGATAAATACTATCTTCAGTAGCAGTTCACAATCTTAGGTGTGCAGGGAATGGTGAATATTTCATCCAGGATAAATGCATAGGTCAGGCCAGTCCCAACTGGAAAACATGATCTTGGAGATATTTGGAAGCTAATCCATCTAAGGCTTTATAAGTGAAAATCAGCTCCTTCAATTGTACCTAGAAGCTCACAGAAAACTAATGCAGCATTTGCAGTACAGGTGTGAGACTGAATTATTTCCACTCTAGCAGCTTTCATATTTTGACCTATTTATCCACTCCTCCATAGATTGATTAGAAACATCTTTTAAACACGTTTTCATAATGCCCCCATTTCAACAATTTTATGTATATCTGTATGTTTGTGGGCAGCAGATTTCCATTGCTACCCATTCATGATAGCAGGGACACTGGTATATTTTCCTTTTTTAAAGCTATTTCAAATCCTATAAGATGCTTTCAGAATTTCAGCAATCTTACCTCTGAAGTCTTATCATAAATCTCATGAGATTTTACTCAAATCATTATCATCATTAACAACAACATTATTTTGAAATGGCTAGAGAGGTTCCAAATGCCCATGGACATTTATGGCTATGATGATCCCTCATATATGTAATGTGAAGCTTTTTCAGTGGATTACTGAACAGAAATTCATCTATTATTAATGAGTATTCATGTGCTTGTAATTGTTCACTGAAGAAAACATATCTAAGCTAGATAAAGTAGTAAATGGTTGTTTTGTTTTTGTTTTGTTTTGTTTTTTATGCATGGTCATTACCTGGATGCGTCCTAACTATTCTCTTACTAGACTTGAAAATTGTCCATTTTTAGACACAACTACATTATGAGCAATGAATCAGTTTTTTGGACAGAAATCTAGTTACCACATATTCCTAACATGCTGTATTATTTTTTATATTTTTTAGGGTTATATCCTTCATCGTGACCTCATGGTTTAAGCGGGAATAAAGATGAGTATAAGCAGTGATGAGGTTAACTTCCTCGTATATAGATATTTGCAAGAGTCCGGTGAGTAATATTTATTTGAGGAATTCATTTTGAAACCAAGAATGAAGATTAAATTAAAAAAAAAATTGAAATTCATCTTAGCCTATCTTGCAGGATTAAAGAAAAAAAATATTATTGTGTTGATTCACAGTGATTTTCCCACAGCCTTTCTTCATATATATTGGTGGAAGGGCTTTAAGAGGTGAAAATTGGAAAGACAATGCAGTCTTACTTGTAAATTTGTAAGCCAAGAGCAATTGCGTTCTGGGGTCATGTAGGGTTTTATGTTGCCTCAATTGCTGGGGACTGTCATCGGATATCTGGAGTACAGAGTGACCAGTTGGCTGGTCACTTAACCTATCACTGGTTTCAAAAGTAGCTATGCAGTTATTTGGCAGTTGCCTGTAAGAAATGGAATCCAAAGAAATGGAGTTCAATCCAGATTAAAGTTAGGTGCTGCTCCGGCCTGAGGATTATCCTTTCCTGGAAGAGATAATATTTCTGCCAAAATATGGCCTTTAGGAAGAAGGAATGCTTGGATCCTATGGGTCATGCAACAACTGTAGCTCTGAATGAATCAAGGTAGCCTAGAAATTCCCTAATAGCCTCCTATTTAGATTAATTTACATGATGTCTGTCCAAGAAAGCAATCCAAAAATGGCAGCTGGAGTAGAGAATATAGCCAAAGTGTTATAGGAATATAACCAAGGAGTTGTAGCAGTTAAATCATGAATTTCCTGAACTAGGAAATTTTTTTAGGAAATTTTAGGAAAGCAGAAAGATTTGTTGGTTTGATGTAATTTATATAGCCTCCTATTACTCTGGACAGTTTACAACAATTTAAGCTATTTCTAGAACTTCAGCCCCAAAATCTCGTGGATGACACTCACACTCACACTCTCTCCTCCCCTCACCCTCACCCTCAATTGTTATGGGGATATATAGGAGGATAAGCATATATGTTGCCTTGAGTGCCTCTTATAAAAGATGGGATATACATTTAATAATGAATAATAGTAAAATGTGGCTATCATATTTTCAAGTTGTATGATTAAAAGATGCATGTAACACTACATGCCCAGTAAGATTGGGTGGAAAGAGTTAGGGTCCACCATTTGTATCTCATTGATAGGTGTGATATACAGAAAGAGAGCCTTCTCAGTGGCATCCTCCCAGTTGTAATTGTTACTACTGTTTTCTTGAAAGCTGTTGTTTCCTTCTCTGAGAGGAAGAGTGATATAGAAAAACAACAGTAACAGCAGTACAATTTTAGCCAGAACTGAGATTTAAATTTATATACTTCCATAAAACATCTGCAGCTTGTTTGGCCATTGCTCAAAATTTAATATTGTTGCATAATGCAAATCGGTAAATCTTATTTTTAACATTTTTTCTGGATTTCAAATCAATTTTATGTTAAATATCTGTGATCAGATTCCTAAAGTGACTTTAAGGAAGTTTCTATTTGGCGTTCCTTAGGTTAAGGAAGCAAAATTATGTTAACTTATATAAGGACATTGAGGGTTATAATTAAGAAAATTGTGTATTCTTAGATTTTAAAATAATATGTGTTTTTATGATCTGTAGACTGTTTAAATAAACTGACTGATTCTTGGTGCATGGTTGACTGACCACTGCATTGATCCTCTTTTTAAAATAAATCATCAAACCAAAGCTTTTTCCAGTGATGCTACAGAATTCTAATTCATCAAATGTAATTCCTGATTATATTCCATTTACAAGTAGTCTTCGTTTTCCAATGACTTGTTCAGTGATCATTTGAAGTTACGATAATGCTGAATAAGTGGTTTTTAAAACCGGCCCTCAAAGTTCCAGCTGTCATAGACACATACAGACACATGATAGCCATTCAGGTGCTTGGCAAGCATTTATGATGATTGCAGTGTCTTGCAGTCTTCTGGTCGCCATTTGCAACTTTCCTTGCCAGTTTCCCATAAGCAAAGTCAATGGAAAAAACAGCAGCAAGTCCCTCTGGCTTCCCTGCACTCATGCAGTGCTGCGACATCCCTCCCTCAGGCTCACATGCATCCCCCACATTTTTTTGTTTGGTTTCCCCACTGCTTCCCATCTAATAGAGCTGTGGTGGCACAGTGGTTAGAATGCAGTACTGCAGGCTATTTCTGCTGGCTGCTGGCTGCCTGCAGTTTGGCATTTTGATTCTCACCGGCTCAAGGTTGACTCAGCCTTCCATCCTTCAGAGGTCGGTAAAATGAGGACCCAGATTNTTGGGGGCAATAAGCTGACTCTGTAAAACCGCTTAGAGGGCTNAGATTGTTGGGGGCAATATACTGATTCTGTAAACCACT
>AZIM01000476.1:171530-186164 GCA_000516915.1 Ophiophagus hannah | reverse complement strand
GATGACTGAGAATCTCCATAGACATGTACTGAACTAACTCTTCCCTCTAGATTTAATCATAGTAGTGTAATGGTTAGGACATCAGGATAGAAACTTGAAGCCTGTGAGTTCCAAGTCTTTCCTTAGGCATGTTGCCAGGTGGGTGACCTTGAGCCAGTCATTCTCTCTCAACCTTAGGAAGCAGACCGTGGCAATCTTGCCAAGAAACTTGCAGGGTTTGGTCCAGCCAGTTTTATCAGGAGATAACACTGATTTGAAGGCACCAAAACAACCACACAGACAACTTTTTGAAAAGTTTCGAGATTTTCTCCTGGGATCCTTGGATGCATGATGGGTCTTTGACATTTTATCAGGGATGTCAAATTCTCGACCTGTGGGCCGGATGCGTCACGCGCTGGCCACGCCCACACCTGGTTTAGCAAAGGAGGGGAAAGTTGTGATACATCACGTGACGAAGCGAGTTTGACACCCTATTTTTGCCTGTGACAGTGGAAAAGCTAGGGTTTTTTTTTCATATCAGTAGCAGGTTTCAGGTGTATTATGAGGAACCTCATGGCCCATTTTCATTTACTGGACATGAACTTATATGGTAGGTGTTTGACTGAAAATTTCAATAACAATCCATTGAGACTGCTAAGCATTGACTGATTATATCTTAAAATGTCCTTGGCTGTGACCTAATTTACACCTATTTAAAACTGTGGATTGGTTAATATTAACTAATGTTAAATATGCCTCCGTTATTGTTCTATTTTAAAGCAGAACTTTAACTTAAATTTGTGTGTTATTTTCAACATTATGGAAAAACTGTCAGTTCACACTGACTTGATGATACATGATCAATCAAGCAGCTTTTTGTTTCTCAGGCTGCATTCTGGTTCCTATTGTTTTTAATTGCTTGACAATACTTGATATAGTCTTGATTGACATTTTCTTGTTCTTTCTTGGGCTTTTTGTTAACCATATGAGTTTGTTTTCCTGGTGTAATTTGATACATAAAAAGAAATAGCTAATGCAAAATTTAAATGGAAGTGTAATACTGAATCAAGGTATTCATTACTTGGAGATTGATCTAACTTGGTGTTTCTAAGGAAAGATAGCAAAATATGAGTTTGGTAAACATGATTTGAGAGGAGATAGGAGCAATCAGGATTCTTTGGTTATCCTTTAATTCGGATTGAACATTTAAGAAGAATGGCAGTAGCCTTACTAGGTTATTATTACAAAGTTATTTGGGGCTAATTCTTTTTTGGGATTGTCAGTAGTGCCCTGCTACTTTCTCTCGAAAGGAAATCAGAAAAGGAGATAGAAAGATTTAAATAAAGTTTGAATTGACTGAATTCCATGAATGTATTTTTTAAATAGCACCCAATAATTTTCTCCCATGAGCTGTTCAGAGCATCCAGTAGTGGGAGGTGCTTCAGTCTCTTCCTNNNCAGGCTAGGCTTAATTATTAGGACGCTCCTCCTCCTCCATGGGACTCCTCCCTAGCATTCCCAGTTTTAGCTCAGCCTTCGTAGAAACAGGCAGTTTGTACTTGGCTGGAACAGAGCTAAAAATTATTAGTGAATTCGTAGATCCAGGTTTGGTGACTTATTTACCTTGGGGGGATCCCTTTGTCATCAGGAGCCCCCGTAGCTCCCGACGGCCTCCCTTTTACCATCTGGCCGTCGGGGCTTGCTAAATCACTCACCAGAGTGAGCGCAAGAGTGCACAGAGGCGGCTGCTTCAAAAGCTTATCTCTCCGATTGGCTGTCTCAGAGCTGCTAACAAAGCCGCTTATCTTTCCGATCACCTGCCTGCCGCTCCTATCATCAAGCGCAGACGGCGACACAGGCTTTCTTCCCCCCGCAACAATACCTTAAAGGGCTGAAGAATAAAAAGGGACTTTATCGTCTTTCAACCCTTCCTGACTGACGGCCTTGGCGGTTTCCCTTTCTGGGGACTGCGCGCCTTGCTAGATCACTAGTTACTACACCACGAGGCGATCTGCGCCATTTTGACCAGATCGCGTGGTGCGTTTTCTAACGGCCAACTCAAACCCGTGAGAAGGTTTTGCCCCATTAGGTTTCCGTTCCTGGGGACCAGGGGAAGGGCATTCTCTACCCTCCTTTACCCTTTTGGGGGTATTGAGCTCAATTGTTGGCAAAGCCTCACAGAAGTCAGATAAAACTGCCACACAGCAAGCACCAGGCCAAGCTGTCGGTGCAATCCAGCTACTGTAGGCCTGAAAAGGTGTTCATAAATTGGCATTAATTTGGCGTTACATTTAGTTTTAAATTCATTTTCTTTGCTGCACATCAGAAGGGATATAAAGATAATCCAAAGTCTAATTATATTATTCAAAAATAAAAAATAAAATAAAGAGAAAAGAGGGGAAAACAGGTGATTAACAAGGTCACCCTGCCCCTGCAGGGAGCAGGCCCTTAGGTGTGCCAACCACCTTACACCGCAGTTTCCTCATTTATAGATAATTTGACAGTACAACCATAAGAATGGCTAGCGGCTATGGTTCAAGAATCAGAGCAACAAGGGCCCGGGATAAATCCACAGAGCCTAGCAGGACCTCACAGGTGGCTGGAAAGGATGCCCATAGACGCCATCAGGCCCTAGAAAAGCAGGTACGCAGACCTGCCAGGGAATCTGAACAAGCTGCACCACTCCAGCCTCCACTCAGGCCCCAAGCCCTCCGCCCCACCCCCCTTATCCACTCAATCCAGGCGGAGTATCGTCAGATTGGCTCCTCAGGAAGTCCCAGTGACTGGGCCAGCTCCACGTAGGCCCCCGAAGGCGACATTTACTCCCACAGCGGCTGGCCTCCGTCAAGAAAAGGACCTCCTTGAGAAAATCCCAGCCAAGATGAGGTCGTGGATGGAGCTAGCAATACAAAAGGGCATTGCGGCGGGCGTGCAACAATCTATTTGGGCCAATCAGCATCCTGCAGCTCCAGACTGTCAGAGCGGTCTTTGAGTGTCGTGGAACAACATTTCCATCAGGTACCTCCGCAAGGGGAGTTCTCTACCCTTTCCAATCTACCTCCACAAGATCTGCAGGAGCTGGGGGATCAAGGCAACTGGATGGAACAGGAAGTGGGGTCACTTCACAACATGGATCCGGGTTTATCAGAGGCAGACCCATTGGAGAGAGGGATGTCGGATGACGAAGGCCTCACTCCTGACCAACCAGTATTTATTGGGCTTTTCCATCCACAGTTATTTAAATCCCTGTTATTTAAGGCTAAGAACACCGCACACCTTGATAATTCGATCCCCTCCGCTCAACCAGCAGGGTCTCAGGAGAAGTCGGGGGATTTAATCTTCTCTCAACCCGTCAATGAAGTGGACGTAATTCCAGTCCCTCATATGTTTTCTGACCTAGTCCAGAAACAATGGGCTCTGTCAGCGTCATACCCAGCCCCAACAGGATATGACAAAAAGTTTTATAATCTGGCCCCTGAGTTTTCAAATTCTTTAAATACATCGGAAGTAGACGACCCGATAGTGGCCCTGGCATCCTCCTCCGCTATTCCAGGGTAGGCAGAAGAAGCTCTCAAGCCCGAAGAAAAGAGGGCAGAATTGGCTCTCTGTAGAGCGCATGTTTCAGTTGCGTGGGCCATAAGAGCGGCTACAGCTGCTTCTTTTTTTACAAGGTCCTCCCTTAGATGGCTTTGACATCTGAGGGATATCATTCCACCTTCCAATATCTGAGCACACCAGGATGTTGCCAAAATAATTGCAGCTGCAGAATTTTCTTCACAAGTCTCAGCAAGGAGATTATTGTGGCTCAGGCATTGGCAAGCTGACACTAAACACAAGTGGAAGCTTGCCTCTGCGCCCATATCTGGGGAAAAATTATTTGGCAGGGCCCTTGATCCACTTCTTATTGAGACTAGGAACAAGAAAAAGATACTCCCCTCTCTTTTTTGAAAATCAGAATCTAGAACACCCCACAGCCATTTCGGAGATGTTCCTTTCATCCCTTTTATCAGGGACCCTATTATTCAAGATATCAGAGGGCACCAACAGAGAGAAAAGGGCAACAGTCGGACAGACCCGACTTTGGGGACAGGAACAGACTGGGAGGTCAGACCAGGAGACAGTTCCGGGGAGCGGGTAACAAGGCCTTTCGCCGTCCTAAATAGGTACTGCGAGGAAGCACCCATTGGGGGCCGCCTAAGATTATTTGCTGACCAATGGGATTCCTCTACAACTGATGCTTGGGTCAGAGACACCATCAGTTTCGGCTTGGCCCTAGAATTCCAATCCACACACCCCCCCCCAAATTTTTTTATGAGATGCCCACTCTCTAGGGACCCCGGGAGGAGAGCTCTTATGCAGACAGCTATCTCCCACCTGCTGGAGATCTGGGCCATTCAACCGGTCCCGCTGGAACAACAAGGTCAGGGCTTTTATTCGCACCTTTTTGTGGTCCCTAAAAGTTCGGGGGGATGGAGGGCAATTTTAGACTTAAAACGCCTCAACCGATCCCTTGTCTATCGCAAATTCAAAATGACCACCCTACAATCTATTTTGCTTGGCATCAGGCAGGGCGATGTAGTTACTTCTACTGACCTCACTGAGGCATATTTGCACATCCCAATTAGGCCTTCCCACAGTAAATTTATCAAGTTTTGCTATAATAATTCACACTATGAGTACGTCGCCCTCCCTTTTGGCTTGGCATCTGCTCCCAGAACCTTTACCAAGGTCCTAGCAGCCCTGGCCACTTTCCTCAGGGATAGACCCATCTGATTACAATGTTATCTGGATGACATTTTACTAATGTCATCGTCCATTCAGCAGTCCAATATGGATATTCAAACTACTATAAACACCCTTCAACTGCATGGGTTTTCTATAAACTGGGCGAAGAGCCACCTAGCTCCTACAACTAAATTAATTCATCTAGGAGCTATTATTGACACCGTAGTAGGCAAGGTCTTCCTTTTGCCTGATAGGCAGGAAAGTATTAGGAAATTATCCCAGGAGATCAGAACCCTTAGAAGGGTACCCTTAGCCCTCCTATCGCAGTTATTGGGGAAAATGATCTTCTGTATCTCCATTATTCCTTGGGCCCGGTTTCATGCCAGGACTCTACAATGGTTCCTGTTGTTCCAACAATCCGGGAGAGACAATGCCATGATTCGAGTCACAGTACCAACCACCATCCTCAAGTCTCTTCGCTGATGGACAGTACCCACAATCAACCATGGTTGCCCTTTCAGGGATCCTCACAGAGCAACAGTCACGACAGACACCAGTCTATCTGGATGGGGAGTTCACTGTCACTCCCACACGGCGCAAGGATGTTGGACCATTCCAGAACAGTCGTACAACATCAGTTGGTTGGAGTTGAGAGCAGTCCACCTCGCTCTCCGCAGATTTCTTCCAATGCTTCATTCCAAACACGTACTTGTGCTGACCGACAACTTCACTGTAAAAGCATATATAAACAAACAGGGGGCACACATTCCAGGCAACTGATAAGAGAGGCGGAGAGATTGTTCCTGTGGGCCGAAAACAATTTGCTTTCCCTCAAAGCCAAGCACATCTTGGGCACCTCAAATGTCCAAGTGGACTGGCTCAGCAGGGCCACGCTTCACTGGTCGGCGTGGCGTCTGCACCCCTCTATATTTCAAGCAGCAGTACAGAGGTTCGGCCTACCAGTTATTGACCTGTTTGCCTCCCCCCTCAATGCACAACTACCGCGATTCATCTCTCGATACCCCATCACAAGGGGTGGAGGACATCAATGCCCTCCGCTGTCGTTGGCCTCCCGGTCTCCTATTTGCATTTCCCCCCTTTCGGTAATACCCAGTTTAATCCAAAAGCTTCTGGAGGAGAGAGCGGAGATATTAGTGGTGTCTCCCTAATTGGCTCAGACGGACATGGTTCACGGACCTGAGGGACCTGTCATTGGAGGACTCTTGGCGAATCCTGTTGTCGATAATCTCGCTTTCTCAAGGTCCATTTCTCCACCCGGACCCGCAATGGCTCCACCTAGCTATATGGAAATTGAGCAGAGACGTCTGAGAAGCGAGGAAATTTCCACAAGGGTCATTGACACCATACAAGCGGCTACGCGCCCCTCAACAAATCGAATATACAACACTATCTGGTCCATTTTCTGTTGCTGGTATGTCAGATCTCAGGTTGATCCCACCTCTCCATCGGTAGCTCAATTGTTGGACTTCTTGCAGGAGGGCCTAGACAAGGGTCTATCACCAAACACAGCCTTAATAAGCCCAGCCTGACTAGGAAGAGATTGAAGCACCTCCCACTACTGGATGCCCCTTACCCATTGCTAATCCAGAAACCGAGCACAGGAGTATAGTAACATTTTAGGGGTAGAGTAAAATAAAGCATGGAGTCTTAGACCACTCAAATCTTATTCCATATGGTTCTCCAGGGGAAGTTGTTGCTGCTTGTGACTTGACAACATGCTCTTTCTGCAAATGAAAACATCTCTGTAATTTCTTCCTTGCCTTTAGGGTTTTCTCATTCAGCATTTACCTTTGGTATCGAGAGCCATATCAGCCAGTCCAACATCAACGGTGCTCTGGTGCCCCCAGCTGCTTTGATTTCAATAATTCAAAAAGGCTTGCAGTATGTGGAGGCGGAAGTCAGTATTAATGAGGTAAGACATTTCCTCATCTATAAGACCATTGGGGTGTTTTTCTTCCAATATTCTGAATTATCTCTCTCTTCTTGCTCCATCTCCTCCTTAGCTTTCCTTATTCTGCCTTGTTTATGAACTGGTGTTCTTGTGTAAGATACCCTCTTCCTTATGTCTTCCTTGTTAAATAAGACTGAAGCATTTCAAACATATATTTTTTGGGGTTCCGATAAGGTCAATTATTCTTTTTAATGTTTTGGCTTAGAGGGTTTACACTCTGGTATACACTTACCAAATGCCTCGTTTCCTGCTTAATAGTGTTGGTTATGTACTTATCAAATATTAAGGCTCTAAAAATTCAAAGATTTTACAGTACTTATGAAGATGAAGTACACTCTGAAGCGTGTCTTCCTCATGAAAACAGGAAATATGTATTTTTACCCAGTAAAAAACCATTTTAAGAAATCTGAGGATACACTGCCGCCATTAGTAGTAGTAGTAGTAGTAGTATTAGTATTTCGAATACTATTCCTGTTATTGCCACAGGGCTGAACTATGACATCATTAGATGATTTTGGTAAGATTCATCAGCTTGCTTGGGTTTTGTAGTATTTTGGGGTTTAAAATACTATCATAAGTTAAAGGTTGCCACTTTCATATATTTTTCATACTTAATTTCCATCAAAAATGGTACTGAATGGCAACAACTTTTCAACATCACAATTTTGAGGGTCTTGATGATGTTTTTGTCCTTCTCTTTGATTTCTATCATCAGACATGGAATTGTTTTTTTTTTAACCAATAATATTCATTAAATGGAAGTTTTTAAGAAGAGATTGAACAGCCATTTGCCCAGAATGGTATGGGGGTCTCCTGCATGGACAAGGAGTTGAACTAGAAGACCTCCAGGGTCCTTTCCAACTCTGATATTTTGTGTTCTAAATTCCCAATTTCCTGTCACATGATGTGAGAATTTTAAGTTGCTGCTTTGGATCCCCAACCAGGCCTTTATCAAGTTCCTTAATGCTGCATGCTTCTTTATGCTGTCCCTGTTTCACAATAAGAAGTCTTATTGTGTTGTGGTTGAATGCCAAACAGGGGTTTTTTTCCCATCACCTTTGAATATCCATCTACTTTCTCCTTTGAGAAACTCTTCACAGCTTTCATTGTTGGCGGGTAAGGAATCCATGCTGTGTGGGACACAGATCAGAGCAAGTAGTGAAGATAAATTAGGGACAATTCCCATCAAAGGGTGTTCCCTACATCTGTAAAAATTAATATGGGTAGTCCTTAACTTACGACCACAAATTCCCAGCATTTCCATTGCTAAGCAAGTTAATTGTTAAGTAAGTTTTGCCCCCATTTTATGATTTCTTTGCTGCAGTTGTTTAGTGCCGTTGTAACTTCAGTCACTAAACAAATGGTTGTAGGTTGAGGACTATCCATGAAAATTGAAATTCTTTCCTGAAAACCCCTTTAACTTGGACTTTCAATTTGCTCCCATTGCGATTATAAAAGAACATATACATTCATATTCTTTATCAACACACTTCATCACAGTGGGCTGCGTACTGAGTATTGAGTTGTGTGCTTAAGCCTTGGTTTCCCGGAAGCCACCGAAAGTGCAGTGTATCTATTGTTTGAGCTGTGTTTTCTAGCTTAAAAAAAAGCCTGAGTGAATTTGATGTGGTTCATTATTGAGACATTAGACAGCACCTGAAGCAGTGATTCATCAGCCTTGTACAACTGGATGACTTTGTACAACATTTTGGGCACTAAAAAAAGTTGCAACTTGTAATACTAGTTAGAAAAAGAAATGTTAAACTCCACACTTCTACTGTGAAAACACAAAGATCCTGCAAGATTTGGCTGTTTCGTGAGATTCACAATTAGGTGAAAAACATGAGCATTTAGCTAGTATTATACTTGGAAATAAATAAACAGACCGGGTGGCTCAGTGGCTACGACACTGAGCTTGTCGATCAGAAAGGTCGGCAATTTGGCAGTTCGAATCCCTAGCGCCACATAACGGAGTGAGCTTCCGTTACTTGTCCCAGCTTCTGCCAACCTAGCAGTTGTAGAAGCATGTAAAAATCCAAGTAGAAAAATAGGGACCACTTTGGTGGGAAGATAACAGCATTCCATATGCCTTCAGCATTTAGTCATGTTGGCCACATGACCACGGAGATGTCTTCAGACAGAGCCAGCTCTTCGGCTTTGTTATGGAGATGAGCACCGCCCCCTAGAGCCAGAAAAGACTAGCACGTGTGCACGAGGGGAATCTTTACCTTTATACTTGGAACATTTTACACCCAGGTTAAAACACAGTGATGGCTAGTCAGTCTTTAGAGGCCAACTGTCAGCACACCAGAAGCACATCTTATCTGTAGCAATGACTATTCCCTGGAATAAGGTCTCCCCCATAGTTCAACCCTTCCCTGCATGCTGGTATTTGAAGACCTAGGTCTTTACCCAGACCTTTGGCAAGGGTGGCTGAAGCCCCCTCTGTGGATTGTTTTTCTTGGTTCCTTCCAGTTTTTTCAACTTCTCATATTTACATTTTTATCTCATTGTTTTCCTTCTTTTATTCAATTTGTATTCCTTCTGTTTTGTACAATTTGTAACCCCCCCCCCCAGGCACTGGGAGTCACATGGAGTATACATTTAATGAGTTGTTGTTGTTATTAAAGACTTAAAGGGCTCAGCAGTTGGGTTTTGTGAATATGACTTGTCCAGCATCATGATCAGTCAAAGAAGTAACCAGACTTTGTCCTTCCTTACTTGCACACTACACAATATTCTCCTTCTGGTTTTTTGGCTTAGCGTTACTAAGTCGACAATGCTTTTCTCTTGGTTTTCTCACTTTGAATTAGTTCATACTGATTTGAAGTGCTTTTAATCAGATTTTTAACTGATTTTTAATTACTCTCCTTAGTTGCCTTCATTGCCCCCTGGACAGTAAAATGGAATTGTTGTAATCTCTTCACAACAATGTGAAAGCACAGCTGCCAATTTGTTAGCTGGTGTTGGCCTTCATAATCATTGAGTTTGTCCCAAGAATCTAGGGTATCATAATGTGTCGGCATAGGATACGTACAGATCCAAGCACTATGGTTTTTCATAATTGACAGATTTTTTTAAAAGTGCCATCCAATTTTTTTGATAATTGTACTGAGGGTGCCAATAATCACTGGGACTGTGACAGCCAATTTAAGCCAAAATCTTTCAACTTTGATTTTTAGATCTTGAAACTTCATGATCTTCTCCAGCTCTTTGTCTTCCAGTCTACAATTTCCTGGTCTTGCCCCATCAAATATCCACACCTTCTTCTTTTCAACCATGGTTAAATCTGTTGCATTATGTGTCAGTTTGTATTCAGAAATTCCATTGCTATTACTATTGTTATGGTTAGTAACATAGTTGAGTCAGATTAAACTCGATTTGGCATTTTTATCAACCTATTGAGTCCTTCCCAAGGACCTCGGACAGGCAAATGTTGATACACACACACACTCATATACACGTATATATGTATAAATAAAATATTTGTTTGCATTAGAGATATCATCATAGAATGTAAACTCTTCCAAGTAAACCCACTTTTTGCATTTGGTAGTGATTCTGTCTGCTAGTGATATTCCAGATATTTTGGGATTGCACCCAAGGCACCAATCACTATTGGCATTATCTTTGCTTATTATTACTGTTGTTATCAGCTTAAAAAAAAAACACTTGATTTTCTAAATAAGTGAACGGATGCCATCTAGTGGCATTGCAAATGCATGTTGGTAACCTTTATCCTAGAGGTAAGGGCTGTAGCTTATCGATTTATACTGACTTTCCCCAGTGTCTAAGAAGTGACAAGCAGAGGTTTCATCACTGCCTCATCTTTAAAAATAGATGAACTCTTCAACATTTGTATCCAGGACAACAGGAAATCTCTGTTTTTAATTACTGGCAGGATCCAGAAATAAATCCAGTGCTTGAAGGCTACTGAGAAATAGTCAATTTGAAGGCTTCCACTGGTCTGGGAATAGTTCTGAGCTGAAGCCATATACTTGTAGGCCATATACTTGTGAGGGCACCTTGAATAGTCAGAATTTAACCCTCACACTCCAGTGCCCTTATTGGCTGCCAATCCCCAAAGGCCTCTTTGGATGGGTTATGGAAATGATTCAGTTTAAAGTAAATCATTATTTTATAGGCTGAGCCGCTCTTGTCAGCAGCAACACAGGAGAAAGAATAAGAAGACAGACTTGAAAATAAAGTTATTTACAACCGGTCCTCCAAAATGGCCACATGATCAGATTTTGGGCACTTGGTAACTGGGTCTTGTTTACGACCGGCTGCAGCATCCCACAGTCACATGATCACATTTTGTGAGGGTTTTTGCCATTTTTCTGCAACCCCTCCCTCACTGCTTATCAGATACGTGGGATTCAGATTTACACCTACATGATTTGCTTAATGACTGTGGTGATAAAAATAGTCATAAAATCAAGTTTGGTCATGTGATGACTCAGCTTACAACCGCAACGATAAACTGGCCTCGCTTGTCATGAAGTCAGGGCTACCTGTATTACTACAGGCGACATTTCATATCAGAATATCAAGAGTATTGGGGTGAAACTCAGTGACTAATACACCTACTTTCTATATGGAAGATGTGAGACTCCTCACTAAAACCATGAACAGCCACTGTTGTTCAGTGTAAGCAACCAGACTAAATGATCTGGTTCAGCATTTGGTACCTTCCTACTAGATTTTCAATTAACCCAGGAATGTCAAAGTCGATTTCATTGAGGGCCACATCAGGTTTGTGTTTGATCGGGGGGTGGGGGCGTGGCCAGGCAGCATGGCCAGCATGATGTTATTTGTGTTGGGGAGCACCTTTGGTGGCCCAAGTGCTTTCCCACCGAAAATGGGCTCCCAAGCTCCGTTTTCAGCTGCGACGGCCTCTTGCAACCCTCTGCCAATGAAAATGGGGCTTAGGGTGGCCATGTGTGGCCCTAGTAACCTCCGTTTTTGGCTGGGACAGCCTCCTGCAACCTTCTGGCAGTGAAAATGGAGCTCGGGAAGGCTGCGCACGGCTCTCGCGAGCNNNCGCGGGAAGGCTGCGCACGGCTCTCGCGAGCTCCATTTTCGCTGGCAGAGGCATCGTGGGTTGGTCTTTCACTATTTCCAGGGTGGCCCCGTGGGCCAGATCTAAGCCTTGAGCTTGACACCCCTGCTATAACCAGTTTGCTTCTTGGAAAGAGAATTACAGCTGCATTCAGGGTCGAGCGGACTTCATTGGCACTGCATGTGAGGAAACGTATGTGTCTGTTGCATTCGTACATCTACAAATTTTAACTTTCTGGCTAGGGGGCACTCAAATAACAAAGCACAGAACAAGGAGTCAGATGACCACTCAGCACGAAAAAAGTGCAAGAAGACACAGTTGGGATTTGGGAAGCATTTGCATCAGCCATCTGCAACCTACGTTTATCCATCGACCCCTTTGTAGCATAGGTATTATTCTGTGGACAACTCTAAATCAACCTTTAGTGTGTGATTTTCAGTAAATAGGGTTAATAACCAATGCTCTGGATATTTGATGCACCTCAGCACATTCAGGATCTGTGTCCTATTTTCTAACTTCTGTTGCAGATTTTTGCCTGTCGCTAATGAAATAATTTCCCCCCTTCTCTTTTTCTACTTGTCTCTTGCCTTCTACCCCTGTGTTTTTAGGATGGTACTTTGTTTGATGGCCGGCCGATAGAGTCTCTCTCGCTAATAGACGCCGTGATGCCCGATGTGGTACAAACAAGGCAGCAGGCGTACAGAGACAAACTTGCTCAGCAGCAAGCAGCCGCGGCCGCAGCCGCAGCGGCTTCAACAAATCAGCAAGGATCTACGAAAAATGGTGAAAATACTGCAAACGGAGAGGAGAATGGAGCCCACACTATAGCAAGTGAGTAGAGATGCAATTTATAGATTGTAAATGGCTTGGTAGGCAGTTTATGTATTTTAAAAAACTCAGGTTATTCCACCTTCTGCATACAAAACCTCCTGAAAACTTTTAAATGTTTCTAATTTTTTAAAAAATACAATTTTTGAAATGCAATCTGTGTGGCTATTTTAAGCATTTCAACCTTCAGGTCAGTCAGATGGATGAGAAGATAAATTAAGTTAAAGCCAAAAGCAGGGGGAAAACACCCCACCTTACGTAGCTATTATTTGGGATTGGTTTTACAATATACAGATTTATTTTAAGCCACCATTGTCTTCCTTTTCTTGTTTGCATTCACAACTCGCTGTTTCCTGCTTGTGTTGGAAATCTAAACTGTTGATTTAAGGCAGTATTTCTCAACTTTAGCAGCTGCTGGCTGGGGAATTCTGGGAGATGAATCTCTTATTAAAGTGGCCAACCTTAAGAAACATTGTTCTAAGGAGATTGTGGTGAGCGAGCTCCCCCTGCTGGCAAAACAGGCAAATGCTAGAGGCCCTCTGTCTTCCTAGAAGCGAATATATCCAGCTGCTCCATTCAATGCCAGTTGTGCTGGAATAGCTAATTCAGTCTCTTTCACACACCCAAGCACATGTATTAAATGTACGTGAGCACACAAAGTCCTCTTGTCTCCTAGGACTACTGTTCCACCCAGGAGTAGAAAGATCCTCTTAAATTAGTTCGCCAGAGATCAAAGGCTATGCTTAACGTGGCTCTCATTTCATGGAAAATGAACTATGTGATCGTTTTCAACTTCTGCTCTTGTAGTCCAAACATAACCTTTTAGCATTTTAATTTAATTTTTTTTAAAAAAAATTTTTATGCTGGCTCGTAATAAAACTGTTTTTGGTAAATCATCTGGTCTTGTTTATTGAGAAATATGTGCTTAATAAGTCTTTCTTGCCAAACAAATATATTACTGATTGGATACGTAGTTGCAGTATTCAACTCAAGTTAGATGAATGTGATAAAACTACCAAGGAGCTGTTTTTGAGAGCCAAGAAACTTTGTATCAAACAAGATTTTTTTTGGAAACCTTACCATCTACCAGTTAATATTCTCCTCTTGGAGCATACATAATTTTTATCCTGGAGGAGGAGTGGAAGAACCACACATGTACAAAAAACATATCCTGTATAGATTTCAAAACTCTTTTGATATTCCCTTTAATAGTGAATTACTTGCTCATGTGTGATTTATCCATTTTAAAGATAAGGCAGTGATGGAAGCATCTTGTGTATTTTTTTTATCCATTTGTCGTCTTAGCCCCCCCTCCCCCCCAAAAAAAGAAAAAAAGAAAAACACCATATAGAATATTCTATAGAACAATTATTAAGCTAAGGTAATTCTAATCTGGTCAAGTGGGGAATTTAAATCACCACCTCACTCCTTAAAGACCAACATATGAATCTACTACGATGTCTTCAAACTGGAACCCTCTGAATTATGTGTCTTAATATTCCTGACTCAAGCTCCATGGACTTGAGTTGATGGGAACTGTAGTCCAAAACTATCAAAGGACATCATCCTCTTACTTTAGGACTAAAATGTACACACAATCAATGACAGGACATGGAGTTTTATTTCCTTTTTAATATTCAGTTAATTTTAAAAAAGGGGTATGGAACCTTGCTAAGAAGAATTCTAGTAGAGGTATGAGATAGCACATTAACAACACATCTACAAGAGTAAAAAGAGTGACCCAAATAGAGGTAGTCCTCAACTTATGACCACAATCAAGCCCAAATTTCTGCTACTAAATGAGACATATGTTGAATGAGTTTTGCCCCATTTCACAACTTTTCTTGCAACAGTTGTTAAGTAAATCCCTGCAGAATGATGTTAAAATTAGTAACACAGTTGTTAAATGAATCAGGCTTCTCCGTTGGATATTGGTCACAAAAGCGGATCATATGACCCTGGGACACTGCAACCATCATAGTTGCCCAGGGTCTGGATCTTGATCACAAAACCATAGAGATGCCACAAGGGTCGTAAGGGTGAAAAATGATCCTAAGTCACTTTTTTCA
>AZIM01000475.1:340454-354051 GCA_000516915.1 Ophiophagus hannah | reverse complement strand
CTCTCCCAAAGGACTTGGGGCGGCTCACAATTAAAACATAAGAACAATAAATAATTAAAAACGGATTAAACCAAAAACAAGCCCAAACTAGAACCCCATTAAAAACAGCCCCAGAGGTCAGTCCAGACCGGCTTGTTCAAATAACCAAGTTTTTAAATCGCAGCAGAAGGAGCGGAGATCAGGGGCTAAACGGAGCTCCAGGGGAATTTGGTTCCACNAAGGAGTCCCTGCCTGTGAGCATGCACAGGACGATCGGAATTCGATATCGGTAGGAGACGCTCCCGCAAATACCCCAGACCCAAGCCCAGCCTTTACAGCTGTTTGTGGCAGCATCCATGGTGTCATGATCATGATTTACAATGCTTTTGTCAAAAAATGTTTGTTTCCAGTTTTCAGTAAAAACACACCATAACAAACAATCGGTTTGCTTAATGACATGGTGTTCACTTAACAAATGTCACAAACAAGGTTGGGCTGTCAGATGAGTCATATGGGTGACCTGCTTTATGACCATCACAACTAACGGGCAGGCTCTGTTACGATTGTGAGGACCATCTGTACTAGTGCTATAGAGAACTGCAGCCTAACCTCTTGTATACATTTCAGTTGCAATAGGAACACTAGTTATAAGCAACTGTAATACACACAAGGAGAAATTCTTTATATACTGGCTGAAGATATTAAGAGACCACAGGATGATACAGAAATGTTTTAAGTAACTAGATAAAGCTATTGGAATGCATTGCTTATATATGCTTGTTATGTAACAGCTATTTATTTCATCACTAGAACATCTAGGGGGATAATTTATTACCACTAAAACATCTAGGGGGATAATTTATTACCACTAGAACATCTAGGGGGATAATTGTTAGAAATCCCTTTCTTCCAAAATAAAATAACAGAGAGAACTCCCAAACTCCCTCTTCCCCTTCAAACTGAAAACAGTTCCAGCTACTGGTTATTCATGCATATTTCTTTCACCTGCAGAATAAAAGAGATACCTGCAATCTACCTCATAGTTGTTCCAAATAATAGAGAGAACAAACTCCTCCATCATATTCAAACTGACAGGAGAAAATTTGGCTTTCTTTAATATGCGCTGTTCATGAAATCAAAACCTTCCATCAAATGCTAGATACAAGAAAGCAGCGATAAAAAGATGATTTGCAGATCCCAGACTATTTCCTTTGTCTCCTTCATAAATAATCCAACAGTAGCAATGGGGAGTAGGGCAAAGTCCCCCACCCCTTTCTGCTGGCAATTCAACCTGTCAGCACTCTGCAGAATTTATTAGGGATTCAGGTTTATGTTAGTAAATGTCAAGTAAAATTAGTTTGTTGTTTAATTTAAAGTAAGGAGCAAGGAACTTCAGACAACTAGTGAGTCCCACTCTGCTTTTTTTTTTCTTCGCTTGCAGGAATTGTTACAAAAAAAGTCTTCAGCCAAATGAATAACATATTGTGGACTGATTCAAATGTCAGAGGAACAGAATATTGTAGCACTTGGAAAAATGCTACTTTTATCATCCTTATTGGTTAAATCTATCATCCTCTGCTTTTTCTGCTAGCAGAGCAAGGAGTCTGTTTTTTCACAATACATGTTGTATCTTTGCTTCTGGATATTTATTACCATGAATGTCTAACAACTGTAAACAAATCATTTTCTTTTCACACAGTGGGATTTTTCCTTGGCAATGTTCCCATTCCCATATTCAACAGTAAAAACCTGTCTACATTCTGTTTTTATCATCTGTGGCAGAAGCATTAACAGTTTCACACACAACATAGACATTATCCTTATATATACAGTACAGGTTTTTTGAAAAAATGTTTTAAAAAACATTTACATGTTTTCTTTCTTTAGGGTTAAATAACTTGTTTACATAAAACTCTGAATTTCACAATATTTCCAATGGTCATTTTGTTCTAGTGTTTATATATCAGTATTTATGCTGCCATGTTATTTTATCATTTGTATTATGAAATCAATTGTTACATAAATAGCCAATATTTATACTAATATGGTGTCATCCTTCTATAAACTACTTTGTGTTGAAGTTCTCACATGTTAATTGTATATTTTAATGTAATGTAGAATTGATCAATTTGGCAACATACAAATAATTAATAAATGAATAAATATGGCCAAGTTGTGTTATATTGTGCACAGACTGCTATTAGCAATAACTACTTATGGTTATGCATGTTTTACTATGGTAACTTTTTTTGTTTGATCTATAACCCTTATCTAGCTGATAAGCAATTACAATTTTTAAAATATTCCTAATCTTTAATTCCTGGGTAATTAAAGATCATAAATCAAAATTATAGATCATAGATCTATAGATCAAAATTATATAAAATATATAAATTATATAAAAGTTGAGAGTTGGGCTCTAACAGTTTAGATTACAGTTTGTATTAAACCAATTCAGTTTTGTTCAGTACCTTTTTTTAATGTAAGGTTATAGTCTGAAAGATAAAAGATTCATTAATCATGCAAGGTTGATAAAACCAACCCAGATGATTCTATGGAAGTTCACAACTGTTCCATATAGTCTAGTAACCTGTTCCCAACAAAGGCTGGATGCCTCTAGGAAGACCACAAGCTGTTCACAAAAGAAATACTCCCTGCCAAAAATATTTGGTCTTCCAGACATTTTAACAGTCTTTGTAAATACCTGTTTTAAATAATATTTCTGCAGCTTGTTTTCAATCCAGAAGATGGTTATCTTATCATACATTAGTTTTTGGTGAAAGGGTGGCAAGCTTTGGAGCCAGACATACAGATGGAATTCTGAAGGCATGTTATGGCCATTTTCATAATGTGCATAACATGGGGAGAAAAGCTTACCTNATATATATATATATAAATATTCATATTATTTCCTCTGGCCAGCTCACCAGAATACTCCTATTTAATCTCTTTCCTTTTTCTTTCTTTCTTCTGGGCTTGTGAGCATTCTTTAATGTACCCACACTTTATTTTATATAATACTTAAGTAGTTTAACACCAGGAAACCCATTCCATATCATGATGCCTTGTTTTAGAGTATGCCAATTTCTTATCTTTCTTTCTTTTTCTTTTTCTGTTAAAGGTCTGATGAAGCATAAAGTCTGTTAGATGCCAAATGATGTGTTTACAGGCACCATTTTGCCTCCACCATCAGTGCTTTATGGCTTTGAGGATCATAACTATGTAAAGAGATAACGAATGAAATCCCCATGTTATAAGCTTTGTAGGTGTATGTATAATCTACCATGCATATTTCATACTGCAACTCTAATCTGAAGAAGATCTGAACCAGAACACTAGAGCGGGTATTAAAAGAATATCTGGCAAATCCATTTATCCTCTGAGCAATGTATTTCTAGAAATAAAATAACAGTCATCCTGTCTATTTTCATAATCTCCATATCCTGATTTTTTTTTCATATAATACAATGTTCAAGCAAAAATGTAATAGACTTTCAAAATAAGTATGTCCATGATTCTCAGACAAACAAAATTATGGTTCACATCAATCATATTGAACTGAAGAAATAAAACATCAGTGAAGAAGAATAAAATTATGTCCCAAAAACATTTATGATGGAAACTTAATTGATGCAAGTGTGTTGTATATGCAGATGCTGAAATTAGCACTATTATCTTACTCATACAGAAATCTCAGGCTCATTTAATCTATTTGTGCACAAAGCGTGGGTATGTCTGCATGTACAATTTTTAAATCAAAGATGAGTAATTCTTGCAATAACAAGAAGAGAAAGATGAATCTTATGTCATTTTAATTAGACTGCTACTGTACCGAACATTTCCAGATTTGTTTGAATACATGGGATTATTAGCAATAAACCAGATATCCTGAAAAAAGTTAAATGTTTATAAATGAAACACAATATAGTTGATTTTTTTTAGAAAAAAGGTTAAGAACATCAATCATCCAAACAGATATTTTGACATGAAGAAAATATTGAAAAGCAAAAATTATTCTGACAAGCAAAAGTGGTAAAGGAAAGTACTGTTTCTATTATTTGTCAAATAAACAGTGAATGAAGATGGTCTCACTTTTTACTTCTTTTTTTAGGATGGTATAATTCATTGATTCACTAGACATTAAGTAAGTGGCTAGCTGTTTGGATGTGAAAGACCCTACAGATTAAACGAAATAACCTTCTAATACTTTCAAATGTAAAACTGTACTAATCTATTCCAAGTCAATCTCTAGATATCATCTGACTTTGGCTGTAAAACAGCCACTTGAAAGCCTAGCCGTGCGTGTGTGTGTGTGTGTGTGTGTATGTATGTATGTGTGTGAGTGTGTGATAGAAAGATAGACAGGTAACAAACAGGCAACAGATAAGCTACGAGCCTGAATAGTAGAATAGAGAAAACATTTGAAAACATTTCTAAAAATTTCTGATTTTTTTAACCATATCTATGCATGAAGTTTCTTTTTCTTACATTAGTAACAGCATAACTTTTGTGTCTCTTCTGGGCTCACAGATTAACCACATTTCTGACTTCAGACAAAGGCCCATCTGTTCACACCATGGTTTTGAAATGCTTTGTATTGTGTTTTGAATGTTTATTTTCTTATAACTTCATCATATAATCCACAGTTTAAATGGTGTTCCTATGCTGTTCAGTATTATCAGTGACTTTTGTTTGGAAGATGAGAGCATACTTATAAAGTTTTCATACAATTTTGATACAAAAGCTGGGAGAGGTGACTAAGAGTCTAAATGAAGAAGAAAATGTCTAGACAGACTTGAGCAGTGGGTTGAAATGAGTAGGAGACAATCTATCAGGGACAAATGTAAAGTTTTGCATCTAAGAAAAGTGGTAAGACATAAATACAGGATATCAAAGACCTGGCTTGGCCGTATGACATGTGAAAGGAAATATAGATGTCTTTGACTGCAAGATAGACATGCATCAAAAGGAGTCATAACTGTTAAAAAGATATATACTGTATTTCTTGTGGTGCATTAATAAGAACACTGTGTCCCGATCACCACTCTACTCTGCTGTCAAAGTAGAGCATTGAGGAAGGGATCAAGGAGACCAAACAGGTGTCATACCATCATGATGCAAGCTCTGCTCCCCCCACTTTTGAGGCAATCCTGACAAGAAACACAGCAATGAATACCAGGTCTATCTTTATTGTAAGATTATATATTAGCAGACTCATGGAAGAGTTTTACTTTCTGTAAAACTAGGAGCCTCCTTTCTGAAACTTCCCATGTTTCTTCTCCTGTGGACTGAGGTATCTTTTACCTGTCAGTTGTCCAGTGTACAGCTGTTCTTCCTGACTCCAAAGGCCATTCTCACATACCATTATATCCCTTTTCTATTGCACATATATACCAAAGGAGCAGAGGTTGCATTGCACTGTTTTTGTCAATTTGGCAGAAGTGTTGGATCCTGCGGATATTTTTTGTGTCTACCTCTAGGCTCCATCATTCAAAATCATGGTGTTTGTGGTGTTAGAGAAGGCCTACAAGATGAGGAGAAGCCTACAAGATGAGGAGAAGCCTAAAAACCAAAGTATATGAGGAATGTTTAAAAGCTCTTTTTATATTTACCAATACAGAAAAGCTGGAAGACATGATAACAGTCATGTCCCCTTGGAGGGGGATGGATGGCTATATAAATTTGATGTATAAATAAACAACAGTCTTCAAATATTTGAAGGATTGTCATGCAAAAAGTGGAGTGAGCTTATTGTCTATTACTCCAAAGGGCAAACATGGAATCAGTGCATTAAAACTTCTGGAATAAAACTACACATTAGAAGAAACTGCCTGATTTAGAAGCTTTCAGAAAATGGACCAGGCAACTGTATGAAAAGGTGGGTTCTTGCAAAAGAAAGTAAACATTGGAAAAATCAGTTGGGCAGCATCAAAATCAAATAAATAGAATAAAATAACAATTAAGCGAAGTAAAACAATTCAGTTCTAGGAAAGTGATTCATAATATAAATCCACTCTGATTCTGTTTATCAGATAGGACAGAGAGGAATTTTAATAGTCTTTCAAAATTCCCTTTGAAATAGGCTACTAGCTGGAGAGTTGAAACCTAACTTGTGGGAATTATCCAACTGGAGAACAGCAACTCAAAATAATATACAAAAACTATAGGATTACCTACAGAACTGAAAAATTCCTATAAAGATTTTCATTTACCTGAATTGGCCCATTCAATGAATTCTTACTGGACACTTCAAATCCTCCTTAATCTACAGAGCTCATATTACAAGCAAAGACTTATGCAGATGTGTTGCACATAAAAAAAACAGCAATGGCAAAGAGAGAAAAATGATAGTTTCCCAATTACAAAATTGGGGAGAAAATATAGTTTGTTCCCAACATTTGGATAGTATGCTGTTTATGACCTCTTGAGTATTTATAGAAGTAACAAAATTACACATATATTTTTCTTGAAGCAGCTTACAGTTTCCACAATATTTTTATCTACTTAAATTTATCCAATTACTTCATAGTAAACTAATATTTTATTTAATAACTATCAAGATGAAACAGCAAAAATCCTAATCATTTGCTTTCATAAGCTATGAAATCATTCCAGGCAATCATGTCAGGGTTTTGCAGTCAGGGCACAGGCAGACCCAGCCTGAAAAAAAATGCCATCATAATTGCCATCCACAAATCAAAGGTTATAAAAGAAATCAAAGTGAATTTAACCTCTACATAAGGTCAGAAATATTTAAATATGCCTGCTTCTCTGCTAGAGAAAAAAAAGAATGATTTTGCGCCATCTGGTGGTTAAAACTATCATAATAGTAAAAAGCAAACGCCTTTCCTATTCTGGTCCCAAGTCAAGCTGAGCCAATATGTTTCTGTAAATTCTGTATTTACTGGTAACATCTGTTCAAGTGGGAAAAGTTTTGTTAAAATCTTACACCCTGATAGTTGTTTGTTACTGAACATTCTTCATTATCAACCCAACATTCCTATAGATGCTAATAGTACTTACACATTACTGAAATGTGAATTCCAGTAATTAGAATTCTGTAATGTTATTCTGTCTGGAAAGAGCAGGTGCAATGCCTTATGGTAACAACTATCAACTATGCTGTGAATTTACTATTTTATCAGCAATAATTCAACTTTATATACGACAGTCTAAATACCACAAATAAATATTTTGGTGTATTCGTGTTACTGAATGAAATTCCATTTCTATGTGATTTTAGGGAACATTCATTCTGCTAAGAAGCAGCAAAAAATAAAAATTATCTACCTGATCTGCTGAGCCCTTGGCTATATACCTGAAACACTGTATTTCAGTGCATTCTTGGTGAGCTTCCCCCTAATTGAGGTGTAGAAAGTGACAGAATATAAAGGACTAAAGATATTTTTCTCCTTATCAGCCCCAATTTGCTAAAATTACGAAGAACAGTTTCTAACCTTCAGTCTCTTCTAGTGATGATTCATAGGCCTTCTGTAGAATTCTGTATTCTACGCAAGAAAACAGACAACAAAAGACTACAGAAGCATAACTCTTCCAACTATTTCAGACATTCTCCCATTAAACTTGAAAAGATTACTAATGAAGTTCCTGAATGCCTTTGGTTGTAGAGGCACTGAAGCTACAACTTGTTTCAGATGTAAAAAGTCTTTTCAAAAATAGGACAACATAAGTTTGATATTAAATGGTGAAACAAACTCTGTCTGGAGAAATGAAAGGAAGTCAAAGCTTCATTGTTTATACAATTCACTTTAAGAATCCACTTATCCATGAAGTTTTTCTACAGCAGTACAAAATAGGCAAAGACACAACAAAGCATGTGACAGAAGTTCAGAGCAGATAGACTATATTGACAAACACAAGTATAAATTTTAAACTAGAAAACACCTGACACAAAAATGCAATTGTTGCATTCAAAGGCTGTATATAAACAGGGATATTTATATCCTGAATGGTATGGAACAATGTATGCGACCGGTAATTGACAAGATCTAGGCAATGGTATATTGGCTTGCAAGGTATTTGGTCTGATTCTAGTTTGCATCAATAATGTCCACTTGCTTGGTCTAAAATCCATGTGATATATTGGCTCAAATATGCCATAACTGGCCAATACTCCACATATTGTACATAAAAATCTGTATGTAGCATGCATATGATTAACATTTGAGAAGCATAGTCTACATTTAATTTTCCTTAGTAAAAAGCATTATGTTAAAGCTTCAACTGACCAGAGTCATGGTAGGTGGCAGAGGATCCATCTTGTAACACTGTACCATATGGAAAATTATGACTATTAAAAGGAGTAAATGGAAAAAAGAATTAAATGGAAAAAAATAGAAATAGATAAATGTGTGTCTATGGCAGGGGTGTCAAACTCAAGGCCTGCAGGCCAGATAGTGGTTAGATCTGGCCCGTGGAGCCACCCTGGAAATAGCAAAGGACTGGCCCATGGTGTCTCTGTCAGCAAAAATGGAGCTCAGGAGGGCCATGTATGCCCCCCCACCAGAGCTCCACCACAAGCGCCCCCAACACAAGTGATGTCAGGCCACCATAGGCACCCCCAACACGAGTGATGTTGAGCTGGCCATGTGCACTCTGGCCACACACAGCTCGGCCCCCTGAGTTCAAACATAACTCTGATGTGGCTCTCAATGAAATTGAATTTGACACCCCTGGTCTATGGCATACTAAGACAAAGGAGAAAGCTGTAATGAATCTTAATAAAATAGATCTGATGGAGTTGATGAATACAGGTAGGCAAGTAAAGATATACAGGTTTAATTATGAATGAAATGGCTAAAACATATATTTGACAGTATAAATTGGTGTCACCCAGGCTGCTATGTCTATGAATTTAATAGGAATTAAATATCCATAGGCTGGGGATAGTTTCATGATACTTCCAGGGAAAGGTGGTAATGCAATGAGTTTGGACGGGAAAGTGTATATCATTCAGAAATAATGCAATCCAGAGGGAGAAAAAAAATCTTCAAGGAGGCATGAATGAATGGCAATGAGACAAACATATTAAATATATATTGGCCATTCATGGATCTTACACAAAAAAGAATGAGAGAGTCCTGCTTTCATTTTGCTTTGATTTATATTTTTGAACATATGGTTTAAATCTAAATCTATTCTAGCGAAGAAAGAATCTGTACATCTAAAAGCCCAATTTATCTATTTATTACACACATTTCAGATAATTTGTGAAGGATGTAATATACCTAATGTGGGGTAAATAATGTTTTAGTTGTGTTAAAAGTGAACCTGGGGGAAAAATGGCTTGGAAGACATGGAAAGAAGTAGAAGAAATAAGAGTGAAAGTAGAATATGTCCAAACAGAATATCCCCAAAACTGTAAGTCCCTTATGAAAAAAAAGTGTAAGACAAATTCTTCTCCCAAAAGAAAAAAGAAAAATTGTCGAAGGAACTTGGAACTATCATAGAAATATGTGGGGTTCGCATAATCGCATGAAGAAGGTTGTAGTTAAGAAAAATGCACGTAAGAGATGAATGCTGGAAAGAATAAGAGTGAAATAAATATTGTATAATGCATTTCCCCTTCCATTCAATTGTGTCCCTACAGTTTTCTTGGCAAGGTTTTTCAGAAGTGGTTTGCCATTGTTTCTTCCTAAGACTGAGAAAAAGTGACTAGATCAAGTTTCTATATCTCTGGCTTCAAGGCAGAACTAGAACTCAGAGTCTCCCAGTTTCTAGCCTGAAGCCTTAACCACTACACCAGATTGGATCTATAATATACATGGAACAGAAAAAAATAGTTGCACAGTTAGAGAGTCTAGTCAAAAAGTGCAAAGAGCACTGACAATTAAAAGAGTAATTTTAATGGAAATAAGTGTTTGGAAAGTATGGAAAAACTAAATAAGGGGCTTTCTAGCAAATGAGTGGAATAAAAAAATGAAAGTAATAAAATTATTTCAGATAAATCTGAAGAAATGATATTTGAAAGGGGAATTTTACAGATTTGGGTAGAAATGATACTGATATCAAAGAGATAAAGAAACTTGGTAAAGTCAGTATTCAAGAATAAGTTATAAAAAGAAAATCCTAAATAATGTGAGCATTGAAAAATGAGCAATAAGAGGTGAAGATGGTGCAGCAGGAGAAATGTTAAAATATGGAGTGTTCTTTTGTCACTGTGTGACTCATATAACATACACAACTGAAGACTGCATCTATGCCTGATAATTGGATGACTTCTGTTGTTATTCCTCTGCACAGACAAAGCAAGAAACAATGAACGCACAAATTACTAAGTGGTAAGTTTGTTAGGTATGGTATGTCTGGAAGATGTTTGGAACAATTATGATTTTTCCAAATTGACAGCACAAGAAATGACAATTGGCAAAATGTAGAAAGTGTGTAGAATAGAGCACAAAACCTATTTGTGCTCTTAAGCAAGTTGCTGAGACGTATAAATATGAGAAAGAAAACAATTGTACATTTGCAGAAGTAAAGAAAATGCATTGTATAGTGAATAGGGTTGAATTATGATAAGTTCCAGGATATATTAAGAAAGGATATAATGAAAATAAAACTGGTAGTAAAATTTAGTGGAGTACTCAGAAAATGTTTCAGTGTTGCCTAGAAATCGAGGCAAGGATATGTTGGATAAATAGATAAGTAAGTTTTATGGCAGTATCACAAATGGGTAGGCTGGAATACTAATGTGTAGATAAAAGGAGAATATTTGTAGCTCAGATTGAAATGAGGGATCCTTGATACTCTCTCAGCTTAATTTGTTTTCATGCAAATGTTTCAAGAATCACTTAGATCCTTTTATCAATACATGAATTATAATGTCTTTGGTTCATTTATTTATTTGGACTTTTCTTATCTAGGTTTTAGGACTAGTATGCATCACATCATATTTATGCAGAAATGATGAAAATTCAAATGGGTTCATAAACTTTTAGGCATCACTAAATACCTACTTACTCAGATACAGATCTTATTAAACATTAAAATAAATATAAATCTGCAGAAGGAAAACAACAAAAAGAAAGAACTGTCTCAGTGGATAAGATTCTTAAGGGCAACCTAACAGGCAGTAGAAATTCTAAGGAGAGACTTTTATTGGTACAATGCCTTGGCATTCATCAGGATCTTGCATAGCATTTTAAAAAGCTTATTCAAATGTATTATTCAAGTGTAATTCTGCTCATAATATAAAATTTAATCTTTCCTAAACCGTGGTAGGAAAACAAGATAGAGAACCCAAGAGATAACACTTAACTGACAGTCCTGCAGAATCTTACCATCTTAAAGTGCCATCAATGTATTGTCCATGTAATCAGTCAAGATGGATGTCACATATTTCAAGGCAAACTGCAATGCAATGCTGTTAGCATAATCTCTCTTTAAAAGCATATAAATTTATCATAGCATTCAGGATATCAAATGAACCTTAGCTCTAGCATCCCAAATGAAATGCCCTACTTTTACTAATGACAGGTTGCATTTAGAATAATTATATGTACTGAAGTTTCTGACGGAAATTGACAAGGACCTTGGCTTGGCTATTAAGGCTGAAATTAATGTTCTCCAGCAGAAGGCAGGGTTATTTGCATTTGGCTCTGATTTTGTTGTTGTTTGCCAGAGCAATTCAGTCACCTTCAGACCATACTCACTTGTGAGCAAGAAGATCATTCAACACAGCAGCTAGGTTACTGAATGTTTTGCAAAAGTTTATTTTATTCGTTTTAGCCATATATAGTTTATCCTGGTTCTTACATTCATTTATAAAATGTGGTTTGTATTTTATAATGGCTTGATTGACGTATAGCAGCAAGGCAGAACCAAATAAAGTTATATTTTAGAAGCCAGTGAAGTGAATAAATATGTATAGAATTAGAGCCAAATTATAGAATGTTTGTGTGTGTGCATTCAAATCAGTGTTGATTCCTAACAAGTGCCTGGACTAATCCCTGTAGTTTTACTGGCAAGATTTTCAGAAGTGACTTGTTGTTTGCCTTTTTCCTATGATTGGGATATAATGACTCCCATTTGGTTGGTATAGCAGTCTCCCAATTTGTAGCTTAATGCCTTAACCTATCCATTAAGCCCAGTCATATAGATTTAATAAGAATGTGTTAGTGATCAAACTGATAAAATTAGGGCTACAAGATCTGGGTTAAAAATTCTAATTCCTTGGTTCCATCAAGTGGTTATCCAGAAATTTGTAATGTAAGATTTAAAAATTCTAATATAACCATATAAAAGAATTATGGATTTCTGATAACAAAATTTTCCTGTAGGGAATGTTCAAATTGGATAGAAAATAAAAATAACATTTTAACAACAAAGTAGGAATTAGTTAAAATAAACAAGGTCCCAAAATTTACTGAGCAAGCTGAAAATCATCCTTGTACATTTATTGTGAATGCTTTGAATGTTTTATAAATATAAAGTATAAAATCGGTACATATTACATTGATTATATAACCTTTAGGCACAATGCTGCTCCAATTGAACCTGTGGAATATCAGCCCCAAAAATCAAAACCTGAAATCACCTGAGAATAATCAAATACAGGCACCATCTGAACAGTGGAATAAATCAGATGGTGACATATACATAGAAAAGTAGAGCAAGGATGTTCTTGATTATAGACAGATGGTTGTAGCCTCATTTAAGAGGCAGCCCTGACCCGTGTTACTCTGTTGGAAACAACTATTTGATCCCCTGCTCTGCAGTGTTGTTTTGTAGAAAAAGGATTGGTGGAGCTATGGGAAAGGGTGAAAAGAGGGACAACCCTAGACTATTGTGCTACATAGCTCCAAATAATTATGTCCAACTCCCCTTGACTGCTGTTGACCATTATCTAATCCTTACCAAGTGCTGACTGTTAATTGAGAAGATTCCTGTGTGTAGTCTTTTAGCAATAAATCAATTAAATTGAACCTTCAGGTATGGATTTTGTCTTTCACACCTGACATGCTCCTATGCATTTTGCTTGTGAAATTCTCAGTCTGGACTGGCTAAAAAAACTGACTTGGCTTTCTGGATTTTGACTAGTCATTTGTGGGCTCCTTTTAAAAGCAAAATCACTCAGGCAAGTTGCCTTTCCAGGGAATTCTTTTGATTTACATCTCTTCCCTTCTTTGCTGTTACCAGCCTTGAGTAAATTCTCTTACCTAGCAATTGTGTATGAGAATTTCACACCTGAATCAGGTTAGTTATAAATTGTCTAAAAACAATTCCTTTAAGATGTGTGAATTACTGTTAATCCATGAAACATATTGGAATTATAAAAGGTTCAACTTAAAATATTTGCTTTGAATTCTACCCCTTTTTATAGATTTTTTGGGTTTAATGTTTTTAACCTTTGAAAAATGTGAGTTATTTGAGAGACTGCCTATTTTGATATGAACCTGATATGATTTTCAAAAGAAAATTAACTGTCAGGTATCTAATAAAAATCTACATCCTGTTTTGCTCAAGTGAGGCATGAACTCCCTCAACCCATTTGTCTTCAGGAAATAAGTTAAAAACTTTCAATTATAAATGTAGATGTTTTTACTGGATTTTAATATATTATACAAACTTTTGGGACATGGTGGCTCAGTGGCTAAGA
>AZIM01000475.1:304013-315134 GCA_000516915.1 Ophiophagus hannah | reverse complement strand
AGGGAGGGAGGGAGAGAGAGAGAGAGAGAGTGAGAGAGCTTTAAAAATAAGCAGGATCCAGCCAAAGTCTGCAGAAGACAAAAATCCAGGAAAAATTGTTAATTTCTATCAGGAAAACACATGTGTAGTGGCTCAGATTGTTTCCAGTATCTCCATTCTAAACTTCCCTCCTCTTTCTTTCCTGATCAGAAGACTTTATTTTCATAGGGTGGGTGGGTGTTTCAGAATTCAGTGACACGTATGCAACATTTACATATTTTCATTTTCATTTCTAAAAGTTAAAGCAGTCAAATCTTTTTTATTACATGAAAATGTATTCTTGTAGTTATGACAGTATTAACATTTAAGTGTGAGTTTAAAATGTTAAACAGCACATAGATGGATAGATAAATTGCTTTGGCACAAAAACTTTGTCAAGCATAAAATCATGATGGTGGGGGAGAGAAGAACTGTTATTTGAATTGTTCATGACTGAAATATTATGACAGGACTATATAAAAGGGAACTTAAAACTATTAAATTCAATGGCACAATTATTGTGCTGCATGGCTGAGTCTGTTGAAAAGTAACAAATAATGAAACTTCAGTGGGAGTCAGTCAGAGTAAAATCCATGAAGATAATGATAGCAGGAAATATCCAAATGCAAATCTTGCAAATCGCCAGCCCAGCCCACACACAAAAAACCTGCTTCATTAAAATTCATGGACAGAATGCACACCTGTGCATCAATCAAACTCCACTTCCCTAAAAAGTCACCTTACTGCATCTCTTATTCAGAAATGTGCCGAGCAAAGTAAGGGAGGAATAGCACAGTATTAAAGGAGAACATTCTGAATGGAAAACTTCACAGCATTAAGAAATCTTAGAATGGTAAGTGGCTAATAATACATACAATAGGGATGGGAGGGCAGAATGGACTATTGACTGTAAGAGAATAGAAATGCAACTGGTAAGATGCTACTGTTTAAGATGGTATTGTTTGGCATGGGGATTGGAAGGAAAGAAACATTGAGGATAAAGACTTTTATCATGTATTTCCAAAAGGAAATGCAAGAAACCATGCATCCTTAATAGGAAAAGGAAATGTCGGAAATCACCAGAGTGGGTTAGAGAGCATCTCCCTACATTCATCTAGGAGCAGGTGAATTCTGCCACAGTCCTTTTCTTTCATATGCAACTCTTTAAAAACTCAGATTCTTCCTATCTTTCCATATAAATGTTAAAGATGAGAAACCTGCAGGAAAAAGCAGCAGGCATAATTTAGATGGTTATGAATCCATAATCAATTGAATCCAGTTTTTAAAGCTAAATACCTAGAGAGTGGTGCCTGGTTGATCAAATCTGTCTGGTTTCTATCATCTGTGCTGGTTTGAGAGGTCTACCCTCTTTGGGAAAAAAACTGCAAATGCTATTATGTTTTAATTAAAAATGAACTAAATGAACTTATTGATCCATAGTTATAGCTTTCATCTATATTTGGTTTTTATAAAAAAAAATTAATTCCCATCTCCTTCCCATTTTATTCTTCTTTACTTCTAGTCAGGTTCAATTCTGAAATGCACTCCCATAATTTTAAAAGTTGTAAATTTCAACTGCTTATTTGATGGTACCTGTCATTGTGATAGATTGGTTGAGTTTTACAAGTTCAAACTCTTTCACAAAACAAGAGGGAAGTTTTAAAAAATTAAATAGAATAAATGCATTTGAACATCTTTTTCATGTAGTAGAAAGGAAATGAACAAAAACAGGATCCTGAAAGCTATATAAAGAGTAGGAAGGGAGAAAAATAATCAGTACCTTTGAATGACACATGAGTAATTAATTTGTTTCTCTCTGCGAAGTTATTCCACAGCGTCACTCAAGAAAACAATAATTTTGTAAGACAAAACTTTATTCCAAAGACTCAAATGCATAACCAGATATAAAAAGAAGAAAAACAATCTGAATAACATTTTTTGTTTTTTATTTACAAAATTGCTAAGAGATGGTGGTTATCTGTGCAGTGGCAAGAATGAATGATTTTAGTAATTGCTGAAACAATATAAGAATTAAAGTTTACAATCATATGACTGATTTTTTTTAAATTGATTTTTATGTCCTGTTCATTTGGTGCAAACATTTGGTAACCATATAAATAGATTTTTATCCTTGATGATCTATCCCTAACCTGGTCTGCAGGTTTTCCAATGGTGCACCAATCTCCCCCAGGCTGTTAATGATGGATGTATTTCCTCCACCCGTGTCTAGTTAAAGGCATTTTCTAAATAATTTCTATTCCATGTGCGGTTCTGAACCCTGACAGCACAGTGTCCAGATAATCCATTTTCTCTAGAATATTTGATTCACCACCTTTGTCCCAATAATTATGCTCAGGTAGATTCACTCCTTGACCACCTCCACAAGCACTCTGGATGTCACATCTCCCAGTTCATCTCCTGCAAGCTCCCAGTAAACCAAAGACCATCTAAGATTGGCTCACTGAAAGAAGCTACTGCCCAGAAGGGTTGAGTCGCAAGGTTTTTTGTTTTGTTTTGTATTTTTATTCAGAAGCAATAACTATGCAGAATGAGCATTTAGGGCTTTATTCCAAAGCAGTATAAGGAAATAAAATAATAACATAACATGAGATGACATTTTAAGAATATTCTGAAATTTTGAGGAATATATCAGGTCAAATAGTACTGAAGAAAAATGAAGGCTATAATTTCATCTTTGATTCATTCTTTCATTCATTCAAATATATAGAGTCAATCTTTTGGAAAACTGCCAGGCAGGAAAGGATCAAGTGGGGAATTACCCTTGAGTCATTGCATAGCTGCAAGAGATCTAGGACTGACTACCACCACCCAAATTCCATTACCTATTTGTTCCCAAGAGAACAGAAGCAGTCTGGGGATATGCCTGAATCATAGGTAGATTACAATAAAGTTGTCAACTTGAACTTTTCCCATGTCAATCTGGTTGCTTATGCCTGATACAACCTCACATTTGTGACTAAGACAGCTATCAAAGAACATTCAAGAATATTGAACAACACATTCATACATTCCTTCTATCAGTCAGGGAATCTAAGATATGAAATTGGGAAGAGCCTTTCAAAACTAGCAAACATGCAACACCATCCCAGTTAGGTCTACATTAAAGTTCCATTCTGTGGGAATTTTGATTAAGTTATACTGGCTCTGAGCCGCCATTACTCACACTCCTTTTTAATGATCTTATCTCACTGGAGTTTGCCAAGGAGAAGTTCTTAATAGTTCTTGAAATGCTACTTGGTTGGAATGTTATATCTAGGTCTGCTAAAAATGAGACCACTGAAGTTAAGAAGGACTGAATGCCGTGCGGCAATCTGTTTTTTTAAGTTTTTGGATTGACAATACAAAAAAATGATTTTTCTTTATACAGATGATCCACAAAGGGCAAACCAAAGTATAACTTAACTGTTTAATGATTTAAACAAATGCTTATTTAATGCTTATTTACATACTCAACCATTACAAGGGAATATAAAGTTCCATGTACCATGTACCTAAAGGAATCCAATTCATCTTCCTCCCCAGTCTTCATTTGAACACTACAAGGTCATTCCAGAATGACAACAGGAAATCAGGCTTTCAACAGATTCACCTGCCAGATTGTCAGGAAACTGCAAGCACCATCAGAAACCATTGGAATATGTGAGGCAAATCATTTGATTAGATCCAGCCCTAGGAACAACTCAGAAGGAAGTCAATTGCACTTGGACCAGGAAATGATCCAACCATTGCAAAGGAACAGTAGTAATGTTCCATATATCCAGATCACATAAACCTTATTTTTTAAGAAAGGCAAGGTCCAAAGTGTGTTCTACATGTGTTGGACCCAAGAACACCTAAGCCCATGGTAGCCAAGAAAGCCATTAACTTCTGGGCCTAAATGATCCTCAGTCATGGAGATTGAAGTCCTCCAACACCAAAAGACAAGTGATTGTCACCAGCAGTTCAGCAGCTAGGACCAGAGGTCAAGGGAAAAACCCTATCAGGTTCAAAGAAGCCAATATGCCAATAGGCTCCAACTTGTTTCTACAGCCCAACTTAATACATAAGCATTCTCTCCTTGCCACTGCTGGAACAGAAACACTGGTAATTGGTAAGTGCTACCCCCATCTCAGTCCTAGTCTCTAGGCTGAAGAGGACCCAAAACCCAGCCAGGCAGATTTCAGAGGCAGTAATACCACTATCATTGCCTAGTTGGATCTCAGTAATACATACTAGGTCTCCCTGCTTGACCATCTTAACATTATGGAGGTGGTTATATGGAGTTCTCCATATAATTTGATAAAATACAAGAAGATTAATGTTGATCAGTTGATCAGCTCATATTATTTATTAAAACATCAAAGTTAAATCCCTTTAATATGACCATTATTTGCAATTATACTAGGCAGGTTTTTCAAAAGCACGTCTATCTCTTCAATGAGATTTAATGCACACAGTATTAAAATTTTTAGAAAAATTATTGAGTAATAACTAAAATCTAAAACTGGCTGACTTAACTCAAATGTTGGCTATTTCAAGGTTTTGTGCAAATTATTTTCTTTCAATTCATAAAAATGATTTGCTTTAACTATGGGTACATTGTTACAAAATTCTTTAAAGAGGAAATCTGTCTGGTCATTAAGAGTCAACACCAACTATATCACATAATCAATCAAAAGTATAAAATATGACAAACACCTGTAAATTTCACTTTCTCCTTATAAAGCCTTAAACTGTATCTTCAGCTACTTGGGACAAGATACTGTACAGCGCCTTGAGTACTGAACAAGAATTTAATATCTATGAGATAGCTTTCATACAGCTGAATAAAAATAAGATGTCTGGACTTTTAAGTTCAAACATGTACTGTTTACCTAATAATCTACCTTGTTGCCATTCAATTGTGTCATGTGGCATGACAGTCTTGAAGATATTATTCCTATGTTGTGGAAGCTTATCATGAAAATTCCAATCTGTGGACTGTTAGTGACAGAGGAGCACAGTTTGTGTTTTGGAGTGTTACATAAGACATTTGTGTTATCAGTTATTTAATATTTAAATGCTATGTCCTGAATACTCATATTAATGTTCATTTATTTTAATTCTGCATGAATAATTAAGATCCAATGTGTGATGTACTTTTGAAGTTGCTTACAGAAACCAATTGTAAAGTCAAACAAACTGATCTGGTTTAGCTACATTTCTTTGGAGACTGAATGAGGTAATATTATGTGAATAATTTTTCTCATTCACTATAAATATGAATTTTAAAGAAGTTCTTTGAAGTTTAAAGCAATATCGTCTATAGAACTATGTTTCTATACCTAACTTCAACCAGATAGAACAAGAGAAAGTGTTGTTGGAAACTAGGTATGATGTAGATATTATTTCACCAGCTCATACCTGGCCTAACTTAAAATGAAAGACGGGCACTTTATGGTTATGACACTATGATGAAAACAACATGTAGAAAAAGATTTTAAAAGTGTTATGATTACATTTCACTAAAATCAATGAGATAGGCTCACATAACTCATTTGAATTTGATACAAGGTTAGATAACAGTTAGATTAAATTGTTTAAGCAAATGTTTGAAGAAAATGAATTCAATTGGAATAAAGTGCTAATGAGCTTTAGCGAGACTTAATCTATTTATTTAAATTTATTACAGAGTAATCTAATTTGGATTATTGTGTACTTCCTACTTGGCACAGCAGAAGGTAAGGCAATTTACCATGCATTATATTTTGCCTCAGAACAATTTCATGTTTATTTAACAAGGAAGTAGATAATATTACTCTTTATTTTTCACATTTTATATTGATTAATATAAAAGAATTTCATTAATTCATATACCAATTTTTGTCAGCTATACCAGCAAGTAAATACAGCTACTAAATCTAATGGTAGTACATGTATTTTGTATGGTTTTAATATGTATGCAGTTCCATCATGATGTCATGTGTTCATGTGTGGATATGTGTGTTTGATTACTGTCTACAAGAATGGCAGAGCTCTTCAATTTTTAGAGACTTCAGATCTTTTCTTCATTTGTGCTTGCTGAAAATATTGTCTTTCCCAACCATTATAGTAAAAGTTGATGGTATTTTCTCAAAGAGAAATGAATATTGATGAAGCTATGACTTGGCTTCATTGAATTTTAAATTTCCAAGGTTTCTCTTTGAAAGAGAATTTTTTGTCTTAACTAGTTGTCAACCACTTAAAATCTTATTGTAAGTTATATGTGTGATAAAATTTAATTATCTTATAAATGTGATAAATTGTTCCCCTTCTTCAGTTTGTGGACTAGGTAGAGTGAGACATAAATATAGTGGATCAGACTCTGTGGAGATTCTCAGTCATCCAGTTCATGGTTGTCCCAGAGGTGCTTTTTCAAAAGACAGTTGGACTTCCTTGTTTGTGCTTAAAGACGTTTTGCTTCTCATCCAAGAAGCTTCTGCAGTTCTGAACTTATTGTTGGATGAGAGGCAAAACATCTTCAAACAAAAACAAAGAAAGTCCAGTTGCCTTTTGAAAAAGCACCTTTGGAACACCTGGATCAGAGCCAAATTTTAGAGAACATATAACATATAAGTAGTCCTCATATAGCAACTGCAATTGGTTTCACTGACTGGTTCATTAAGTGAAGTCATCACTAAAATGAAAACCAGGTGACTGTACTTACAATTTTATTTCAGCTTTGCTTTGCTTTGCAGTGCCAGAACAATACAACCTCAAAGAGATAGGTGAGCCCAAATGGCAGGAAAGTTTCTGGAATTCAACTCACAAGGAAATTGAGTAAAAGGGCAATCTTACAGCATTTTCCCCCGCTAGTGGGAATGTTCACTCCAGGAAATTAGCAAGAAGAAAATTAATATCTGAATGTATATTCACTTTAACAGAAGAGATTACAAGCGACTAAGCAGACAAAGAATGGGGAATTCAGATTGAAAGAAGTGTGCTAGTGCCAGCTGTTTCCTGCTTAGGAACAAGCAAAAGCCTTCAGTGTAAAACTGATTAGAGTATTACCATTTTCAGGCAGCAATGCCATCGGGCCAGAGGGAACTAATCAGCTAATGAAGGTTAAGCTTGTTAACTCACAGTTAGCACTTTTTAGGGATGCACTGCATTGCATATAAAAGCAATTCAGGAAGAGATAGCTTGTTTAAGCAATCTCTCTGCTTTGGGGGATAAGGAGTGGGTGGGGAAAACAGATGAGGCACAGGACAATGCAATACAAGTATTTGTTGTTTACCAACTGCCTCATTTAACAATCATTCCAAGTTACAACAGAATAATAATAATAAAAAGCTTTTCAGCCCTTGCACTTAGGATTATCGCAGTATTCCCTAATCATGATTGCCATTCAGACCTTTCACAACTAATGTGCATTTATGACTACTGCAGTGTCCCATGGCAAAGTGATTACCATTTGTGTGCTTCATAACTGATTTGAAGGAGCAGTGATAAGCAGGATTGTTACAGAAGGTGGAGTTAGAACCATAAGTCAAGGTACTGCAATGTTTCACTTACTGACTGTGGTGTTTCTCTTAACTGAAAGGGAAGTGAGGTCATATGCCATTACGATCCATGATGTTTTATTTAATGACCATATTACTTAGTGACAGTCCCAATTGTGGTTGCTAAGGAAGGATTACTATGAATACATGACACATACATTATGCAACATTCATAAATTATACATTCATCACCATTGTAATTGAAATGATCATTGTTTGAAATCTGTACTTGGTTCAATTTATCTGGAAGGTAATATGTTAGGGAAGGCTGGTATGAACATTTAAAATATTTTAAGATGAGCTGCCCTAAAGTTATCTGCAGTGAAATATTTATACCTACAAATATCTAAAATGAATGAATTTTGGGAAAAAAATATGAATGAAATTCATTGTTTTCAGACTTTGCTTTGTATACCCTCTAGCCAATGAAGTCTGTTATGAAACAATTGGCTGCTTTTCTGATAAACCCCCTTGGTCAGGAATACCTGGGAGACAGCTGTTCGGCTTACCAGCATCTCCAGAAAAGATGAATATCTCTTTCTCACTTTTCACAAAAGAAACTGGAAATCTCTCACAAGTATGATTATTATTATTAATATGATTATAATTTAGTTACTATGCAAATATCTATTTTTTCCCTTTCATATAATCCAGAAACAGGTGGATTTATTTTTAGACTCTGGCTAATTAGATGTATAAAAATGCAGACTGAATAAAGAATTTTAAAATTCTAGTTGTAGATCAATGCAATTAAAGTTATTAGGCCAGAAATTGTCTGAATTAATATTATTCAATGCTCTGTTACCTAAAATATCAAAATTGGCTAAAAATATTTGCAACCGAGAATAAGAAAAAAGCTAACTTTTTAACAGATTGGCTGCAAGATCTGACCACTTATGATCTGATGACTGAGGCAAATCAGTGTTTTTTGTTGTTTTCTTGAATTCTGGATAACAGCAATGGAGCGATAGACTTGTTCCATGTGTTAGTCAGAGAAATTGTGAAGTTAATTGGTAAGTTGTCAATTGGAAGAAGTCAGAAACATCTTTTTCTAATAGAGTCTATAGTTCAAGATACAATTCATGTAGCTAAAAGATATATAGTATGTTGCTTCAGACTTTAAGACACAGCTTTTAGCAATTGCCTAGACTTGGGAATGAATGGGCAAAACTATTGAGCCACTCATATGCATTTATTTCTCATTGAAAAATATGGAAGCTAGTTAAGTTCGGCTTATTTATTTATTTCTTTATTTGTTTGTTTGTTTGGATTTGTATGCTGCCCTATCTCCCGAAGGACTCAGGGCGGCTCACAACAATAAAAAACACCAAATACAAAAATTAAAATTAGTAAAAAATATTAAATGAAACCCAAACAAATATCTAAAACCACAACAAAATTAACAGATGACACCCCATAAAAAACCCACCCTTATGAAATATTAGAACCAAAAAATATGTTACATTCTTTGGTTTGAAAATGTTAGAACTTTGAAAGAATTTGTTATATCATTATCTTTAAATTCCCCTGCAGAGAATATTGTACAATGAAATATCAAGTCTCCAAAATTCTAGCTTCTCCCCATTGAGGAAAACCCGCTTTGTCATCCATGGATATACAAGCACTGGAAAATATGGCTGGGTTGTGGAGCTGTGTTTGGTATGAGATTTCCTTATTCTGGGAGGGAAAGCGGGCAAAATTTTAATATGCCTCTTTTGCTTAACAAATATATGGTTTAAGTCATGGGGTTGCAAACTAGAGTCCTTCAGGGGACTGCTGTTATTCCAAACAACCCTCCAATGTTTTCATTGGTTGCTGTAAAATAATCATTTTTATTTATAATAATGCCCTTGGATCATTTGCTGGGTTTTATTGCTTTTCTTCCCTTTGTGCAAGTGGAGTGTTTTTATTTTCATGAGTCATAAGATTTCAGTAGGCATATCTTACAGATCGGTTGTTGCCTACTCATAAAGCACTATGATGTTTATTGTATGTGCTGATGTGCAGGAAATTCGTAGATGAGCCAGGACTGTGTGACTTGGGGCTGAATTATAAATCACTGTGGAACTTAAGAACTCAGTGACCAGGTATTTTTTTTTAAAGATCTATTTTGTTGACATTAATCATCCAAATATATATATTTTTTTATACATCACTTTGGTGCTATAGCTTCTGGTGGATGTGGAAGACATTAACTGTTTTGTTGTTGACTGGGAAGATGGAGCTAAATGTACCTATTTCATTGCTGGCAGCAATATCCGTGTTCTTGGAGCAGTGATAGCTAAATTTATCATTACTATGATGGTGAGATTTTAAGTTAAATATATTACAAAACATCAAAGGCAGAAATGATCAATCTATTTACCAACGTATCTGTATCAATTGTACAAAATAAACTTAAAATCATTTTATATATTAAAATAGGAAAATTTAGATCAAGCTCTAAGCCACGAGTCTCCAGCCTTGGCAAATTCAAGACCTGTGGACTTCAACTCCCAGAATTCCATAAGTCCACAAGTCTCAAAATTGCCAAGGTTGAACAGCACAATGCATCTTTTGAGAGTCTCATATGAACTGAGTATGTTCAAATCTAGAATAAAATGAATGCTAATTTTTAAATGTTTCCCCACATTTATGTAGTGCAATTTTCTGCACTAATACCCTTCTTAAAAATTTTGGAAATATTTAAGCAGTAAAACTTCTCAAGAATATTTATATAAAAACAATAAACCAACAATATCAGTTCTCCAAACCAAAGTCTCAGTTCCAGCTGAAATTAGAAGCAAACCAATCAGCTACATCCTGGAACGAATATGTAGCTTATTCAATTGGTTTGAGGGCTTTTTAAAAAGTCATTTTAGACACACCAGATTTAACTATGATTGAAAAGAAAAAAAAGTAGGTCAAAGCCTGTCGGGTGGTTTGTGTATACTTTGAAGCTGAGTAGCTATAGAGAACTGTCATCAATGTAATCAACATCATTATGAGTCCTAAAAATAGGTCACTATTATTACAATACATAAAAAATGCTGCTTCATCTGCAAATTGCAAGAATGCTGTTTTAATTGCTAATCATTCTCCCCTTTTTGAATTATTAGAAAATCTATCAGTATTGTCCTTCCAACGTCCATCTCATTGGCCATAGTCTCGGTGCTCATACTGCTGGAGACGCAGGAAGACGACTTCAATATGATGACAAAAAATCTCCTGGCATTGGACGAATAAGTGGTATGCTACCAGGGTTATCACACATTGCAATCTTGATTGAAAGACAGGAAGCCTTGAAGTGGAAGTCAATTAATCTGTGGAACTAAATCAGGTTAAAGGTAAAATAAGGTTTCTGATGAGTCTCAGACTTCCTGTGACATGCATTAAGCATCCTGCTTAAAAAATTCTGCTAATCTTTTCATAATCATTTTTTTCCATTATCCATTCTTTATATGTTTATAATGTGCCTTTTGAAATTGGGCGTGCTGGCTGCAATTAATGCTGTCGTGTGTGTGAGAGAGTGTGTGCGTGCATGCGTGTGCAAACACACACACACACACACACACACACATATATATGTTTTCGTAGATTTTCA
>AZIM01000475.1:252678-263908 GCA_000516915.1 Ophiophagus hannah | reverse complement strand
ACAGACAGACAGACAGACAGACAGGCATAGATAGATAGACTGGGGAAAAATGGATACATGTATGTATAAAAAAATAACGTGACTTTATCTGTTTTATGTTGTTTTGTTTTTAAGGGGGAACCTCAGACCTGGTGAGATTCATACCAAGCTAATAGACGTAGAACTTAAGGTTGGAACTATTACTAAGGTTAAATTTCTTTGGAACAACATTTTCATAAACCCAACTTTGCCCCAGCTTGGAGCAGCAAAGATTATGGTACAAGATGGAGAAACTGGGAATGTGTACGTATACCCTCTAATTCAAAGACAAGTAATAAAAGAAACAAAATTAAGCTTGCAAAATTATTTATGTCCTACATATGTGGGCCTTACAGTTTTACATAATAGCTTGTATGTTTTTATACAGTACATACCAAATTATTCTAAAGCTAGTTTAGTGGGATGAACATGGTTGAAACTCTCAGCGATCATAATGGACACTAATTTAACATTGGTTTTAAAAGAAGATTCTATAAATTTATTGAGAGGTGATCAGTGACTACTATAATTGATTATTGCACAACTCCTATATAATAAGCAGCATATTATGAATAGCTGATTCTATGCAAGAACTGCACACACACACACACACACAAAAGCAACCTTGTCCCAGTGACAACTGTCACAAATGCATCTGTTTGACCACGGAGTTAAAGAGAATGCTAAAGTAGATTGGCCCATAGCCTATTTCAGCAGATTTCTTATCATTCTTACAAAAGCTGTATGTATCTGGATATAGATGCACAGGGGTGTTACCTAGCTCAGTCCAGTTCTTGTGGGATTCCTTCTCTTTGTCAAAGAAAAGTTGGATGCCCAGCAGGTTCAAGTAGAATGAAGAGTTCACATTTTTAGGAGCAGGGGTCAGCTGTTCGACTCCACACTCTCTCACTGTTCATTGCTTATGTTCTCACTGTCCCCAGTTTCTCTACCAGCTGCTTTTTCTGCAGCCATGATGCCTACTGGCATGTATATGATTTGGGAATGAGGTTCATCTCCCTGGAGAATGAGAGCCTAACATTCTGGGATAAGGAAAAGAGATGAGGAACCAGGGCAGAACTGGCTATTGCCATTAGACCCAACATTTGCCTAATTTGGATACTTAAATGAATGGTCCTTGCTCACTGTGTTTCCCAGAAGCTAATTTCCTTTACACTGAGTTAGACAAAGTTGTATGTAAAGGAGACCCATTGAAAACCTTGGGGGAAAAGTCTATATTAGGTCTTGTTGATCAGGATTCTAACATAGTGGTCTTGATAAAGGTCTTTTGTTAAATTGTGTGAATCAGATGCCATGGGTGTGAGAAAACTGTAACAGTGTTTGAACCTATGACAGAGTTTGATGGGAGATCAGCAAAAAGGAGGGCATAACAGTCTGATTGATTACAATCCATCTTAAGCACATAGTTTTCTACATCAATGGGCACAGAATTGTAGCCACAAATATCTTCTTTGAATATTAAAAATGGGCAATTTTTCTTACTCCTACTCACTTTAACTTTCTTTTATAATTTTGTATTAAGTACAAAAGTTATAAAAACAGAGGTACAAAACTAATTGTATACCTTTTTATTGTATACCATATAAAATGCCTCAAGGGTGATTTTTAATTAATTACATTTCTTGAGAGTCAGTGATACAAAATTTTTAAAGTTCATGCTAATGCAACAGTGATATCAAAGTGTATACATTAATGCCTGCTTCTGCTTCTTTTTAACTCCCCAGATTCCATTTCTGCAGCAGTGAAACTGTAAGAGAAGATGTGCTGCAAACACTCACACCATGCTGATCTTGAAATGTGGAAAGCTTTTGTGCAAATCTTAATTAAAAAAATAACATTTCAAGCACCTTATATATTCTTCTGCCCAAGTGATAGTACAGGGGGACTTTAATTTTAAAGGTCCAGGAGCTCTTTTCCTTCACTGCCCTTGCTCCTATTATGCCAAAAGATAGAGTTGCTGTCACTCTAGTAAGAAAATGACATGCAAAACTTTAGGAGCATTGGTGCCTCCATGCCCAAGTAAAGTTAGAGCTTATCCAGATATTTTGTCAGCATATGGGACTGGTCCAAATTATTGTATTGCATTAGACAAAGACAAAAGACTCACTAAGACCTGGGTGAAAGTGAAGTGAACCTGCAATTGCACCTTTGCTTAATAGCAGTGAAAGAAGAACATCCATCACTGTATCTAAAGGGTGAAAGGGAAGTAATAGCTAAGGGGGTTCAAAATAGACTTTTTATTTCTAAAATAAGGTCCTCAGGCATGAGGTCTGTGCACCCAGACCGAAGACAAATTGCATGATAAAAAGTATGTGATATGTACTTAGGATGTTATGCTTTTCTTTTTCCATGGACTTAAACATTTCTTGGCTATATGAGAAAAAATATATAATCAGCAATACTAATCTCAGACCATTGTCTTATTTGGAAAAGTTACTCTTACTGGATATTTGGATATAAATTGCACATGAATCTATGTTGGTGTGGTTCCAACTTCTACCTCTTCTGACACCTTGCCACAGCCAATTCACCCTGGGCAATTCACCATGGGAAATTTGCCATTGCTAACTCACCACAGCCAACTCACCACAGCCAACTTACCACAGGGCAGCTCTCCCTGGCCATCTCGCTGCTGAACAATTCAACAATTCAATTTAATTATTTAAAATGATTAAACAAATGTTTGATTTTTTGTCATTCCCATTTGATTTTGTTCCTCCTTTCGCATCCTTTCTTTAATGATGATATTCCACCATTTCTTTGATAATAGTGTAACTCTTGTTCTGAGACAAATTGTCCCATGGCGAGTTGGCCATGGCAAGTTGTCCTGCAGCAAGTTGGCTGTGGTGAGTTGGCCATGGCAAGTTGGCTGCAGCAATTTGTCCCATTCCACAGCTAACTTGAAGGCATACCTTCCTAATCTTGCCCTTTAATTTCTGAACAATCTTTGAATGTTGGTAATGGACTCAAGTAGAATTTTTTAAAAACATAATGTTCTGTTCTAGGAAGGATTTGAAACTGGAAGAGGTAAGCAACCTCTTGCTTGCTCCGTGCTTAAACTGCTTTGTATGACTACTTGCCACATCCATGCATTCATAGTTAACAAAGGGTTTCCATCAAACACCCTCTTTTAATAATGAAGTGAAGCACCAATCACTTTGTTGGGTAGTGTTTAAGCAAACTACATTTCACAGCTATCCCATCAAATGCAAAGTTAAATGAACACCAAATTATTGTCCATTTTCCTGGCTTTCAGTGCTAATGGACATATTTTTGTGACCTTTTTCAATGCTTACAGTTTTAAAATAGTAGCAACAAAGAGAACTGCTGTTTGAAATGCAAGTGGCTATAAACCATATATTATTTGTAAGTACAGCATATTCTGAAATCATTCATTTCAGTGTCTCACTAAGGCCTAATTGGTATATATTTGGGTTGACATATATTGTTCTCTTGTAAAGGTGTCAACTTCCTCAATAACAAAAGGACTGCAGTTTGTGATATATAAATTAGGCTCCTCGCCATATAATCAGGCCTACTATCAATTAGGATGCTATTTGCGACAAAATATGCTCAAAGTGCATGTAAGATTGATGGGTCTTTTCAGACTTAAACACTGTACTACTCATAGCAAAGTTTGTGATCAGCATCATATCAATTAAGAGACATTTGACTTGTGAAATTGATGTAGCCTGTTCAATAGAGTTTGGCAGCAAAATTCAGCTTTTGCTATCAACATTTGAAAACACCCTGACACTTCTGTAATGAAACACAGTGCTGGGGTAGTTTAGACCAAAATCTGAAATGCATCTCCTTGGTGCAGGGCTATATTCACTAGGATTTAATATCCCAGGAATATCAAAGGGAAACAAAAAAGAAGAGAAAACCTTCTATTAACAAAGGACTTTTCCATCTCTCCATTGCTAGGTAAAACCATATCAAACAGGTTATTAATTTTGACAATATGATCTGAAAGTAAACTTTCTAAACCAAGTAAACACTGAACCTGTTTTGGTCCCTCCTAGCAAGCTGAAAAAGGGTATAAACTTTTTCTTTCTATTACACACAAAACGATGATAGCAGGAAATTTATTATTAGCTTTTGGTTTCCCATTTGTTATGACAAACAGATCTCCACCCACAATTAGAACTACAGGTAGTCCTTGATCTACAATTGAGCATAACATTTCTGATACTAAGCAAGACAGTTGTTAAGTGAACTTTGCTGCATTTTACAATCCTTCTTGCCAGTTGTTAAGTGAATCACTGTTTTAAGTACCATGGTTGTTAAGTGAATTTGTCTTCCCCATTGACTTTGCTTTTCAGGGATGATCACATGACCCCAGGACACTGCAACCCTCATAAATATGAGTCAGTTGCCAAGCACATGAATTTTGGTCACAGGACCATGGTGTAATGGTGTGAAAAACAGTCATAAGTCACTTTTTTTGATGCCTTTGTAACTTAGGTCACTGAACTGTTATAACTCAAGGACTACCTATAATTGTGCTTTAATATTAGCTTGTGCCCAAGCTCTTAGTTGAAACCATAAATTATGTTTAAGTGAGAGCTTTGTTTGTTCAATGGGTCTGGAAACATAGTCAAAACTCCTATCTCTATGCCATTTATTATCATATGCGCATCCAAATGCGGCCTGTACTTTTGTGAGCTTGCTCTCTGTACTTTTTGCATTGATTTTCCCTTGCTGAACATTTGAGTTATAATGATATCTTACAATAATGATGTGTTGATTTACACATTCCCCAATACCATATTATCAGTTTCCAGATGGGAGATCCTGATTGGACCATTTCTTTTATGTAGAAAATGGTGGTCAATGAGTAAGTGAAAATTACAGGCTAAAATTACAGATTGTCCTCTAAACAGTTTGTTTAGTAACCGTTCAAAGTTACAACAGCATTTTAAAAAAAATGACTTTATGACCGTTTTTCAGTTATGACCTTTCCAGCATCCCCATGATCATGTGATCAAAATTTCGGTGCTTGGCAACTGGTTTATACTTATGACCATTGCTGCATCCCACGGTCATGTGATCACCTTTTGTGACCTTCTGACAAGCAAGTCCATGGGGAAGCCAGATTCATTTAACAACCAGGTTACTAATTTATCAACTGCAGTGATTCACTTAATAACTGAGGCAAGAAAGGGCATAAAATGAGGCACAATTCACTTTAACAAACGGAAATTTGGGGCTCATTGTGGTTGTAAGTCGAGGCCTACCTGTAGACTTCTCAGCTTGGCAGCAATTTCTTTGGGAGCTTTTTTTTTAAAAATTTGCAGAATGCAACTCCAAACTTCTCACTTGAAGAACTGTGTGTAATCTACTATTTCAACTCATTTGAACCACTCAGCAGGACTTCTCTCACAAACACCTTTTTCTGAAGAAGACAGACTTAAGTAGTCCCAGTGTGGGTCTTACCTGTGTAAAGCTTCAAAGGAGCTCTACCTGTCTACTGAGAAGGGATTTGAAGGGTGCATTTGTAATGCAAAACACTGTTAATAATTATAGTTTGCAGTATAGCAGATGCCATCTAATCTCCCTCCCTTTTCTGACGGCAGCAGACCATACAAATTATAGGCTGAGAAGGAAAATTTAAGTGTAAAGGTTAACAGTTTAACTGAAATATTCAGAAACTGAAATGCTCGACAAGGTACCATGCAATCAAATGCAAAGGGGGAAAAACCTTTCCTGAGTGTAATTAAGTTAGGCACTTATTTATTATTATGCTAACATCTCTTCACAAAACTTTTAACACAGTTTTTCCTCACCCCTGGTGCTCTCCAAGCAAGCCAAATACAATTCCCTCTCCTTTCCAAATCAAAATAGTCAACTCTGCTTGGGGACTGGAATTTGGAATGAGTTCAGTTACCTTGAGGGCACAAGGTTGGAGAAGATTGCTTTATCATAATATATCACCTTGAAAGATGTGTGGACTTTATTAGACTTTACTGGAAGGGGGAGGCTATTGCTAAGAATTCTGGGAATTTGGTCCCACATACTGAGGGCGCTTGGATTGGAGAAGCTGATTAATTGGTGATTGGCAGGGACCGACTGATGTTTATCTATCAAGCAGATTTACTATATTATCCCTTTTAAGTACAGTCGGAGAAAACAGAGACCTAGATTTTTTTGTGTATGCACTAAATAAGCTTTCAGTCTGGTCCATATACCTATCCGGACTGCATCAGCATGTGTTATGCATGTATTTCCCAAGTTATGTCTAAATATGGTTGGTGAACATCGCAGTGTTAAAAGTCAAAGGAGAGTTTATGTCTGAAATCTGCTGACCATTAACTAGAAGGAATGCTGGCAGAAATTGTAGGGTCAATTGTAGAACAGTGATTAACTAAATAATTTTAATATGTACATAAATATTTCATAGAATGCACTTTAAACAAACAGCATGACATGATTATTTGATCTCTATCAACACAGAAAAGTACTTTCAAATGGAAAAATATTATATAAATTGCTCAAATATTAAAGTAATTATATTAAAAATAGCCCCTGCTCAATATTTACACCTTAATAGGAAAACACCCAATAAGTGCTTTGTTTGTGACAAAATTCAGCAGCAGGATAATAAACTATTTGTNTATATATCAATATAGCAAAATGCAGTAACAGTGGAACAATTGTCTGTGTAGATAACTTCACCAAGGTGTCTTGTTTGTTTGTTTGCATAAATATAAATACAATTATGGAGAACTTTTAAGAGCAAAATCAGTCCCACTGAAATGTCTGGTAAACAATGAACAAACATCTCTCACTTTCTACTTTAAACTCGCAATTGTTCTCTTTCAAAACAGATTGAAATTTCATTGTATGTGAAAATATTCTTTCCTCTTAGTTTCCAGTGACCATGGCTGCCACCAGAAAAACTGGGACAATACCCTTGTCAATTATTTTTAAAACAATTTTCAATATTTTATTCTTTATTTCAAAACTTCAGCTAATCTATATGGAAGTGGTGGCTATCTCATCTTTACATAATATTATCTCAATGTTTGAAATTCTTTTTAAATTCCTTACTTGTTGGCACCTTATAGTTTTTATGCTCCCTTAAACCCAAAGACAGCTGCTATTTCTCCATATATCCTCAAAGCCTCTTCTTCATCAAAGATGCCCCTGAAATCATTCATTTCTTCCAATTGATGTAAGTGACTTCTCAGTCTACAGTATATGTCGTTATGACTCTCTCCTGGCACAGTAATTCTTTTACAAACAGATAAGAAATACCACATATTTTTAAATACTTGTACACTTCCACATGTTAGGTCAGAGAGAGAAAGTTTTTAAGTAGCCCCATTCCAGACATTAATGTTCATTTTAATTGTCTAATGGTACAGTTCAAAATTATGCAATTAATGTTTCCTTGTGTTCTTTGATTTGCTCTTGACCTTTTTCCATTTTGTGTTTCTTACTAAGATAAGCTCCGTAGTTCTTGTCTTTGTGACTGCACACAGAGCAACTTCTGCATATATTTCCAAATGTTCTTCCAAGGCCAGAGCGTTCATCTGCAAAACACACATATTTTGTTTAATATATTTTGCAACCTATGGTCTTTTATTTTCTTCTTCTCTAGGTAGACAGACTTGGTTGGCAAAATGACTGGATAAACACATTAGCTATTACAACAATAAAAAAGCAGTTGTTACATGTCATCATGTTCTATTGCCATGTTTCCGAATCTCAGGGCCTTTAAGATGGGTGAACTTCAGCATAATTGATGGTGAATACTGATGTGGTGGTGAAGTCCACACACCTTAAAAGTCTAGAGATTAAGATGCTCTGAAGAACTCCTTGGTAAAAGATTGGATTCTGTTTCAAATATATATTTTGGGTCCAAAAGACTGAAAAATACCGCACAGGCTTAGATTTTAGCTTTTCTAAAAGGACTGCATCTTCACGCTAAAAGAATGAAAGACATTCAAGTAGGTGCATTCAAGTATGCTGAAATATTGAAATACGATTGTTAGCTGTGCAGGTACAACAATAGCCAGGGAAATGATTAAAGCCCGAGAAACAGGCTCTTTGTCAGTCAACAGGAGTGCTGATTTACCACCATCTTATCAGGTACTTAGGAGCCCAGGGCTTGGCAGCACAAGGAAATAACAGCCAATTAACAGGGATATGAAAGGAACCCCCAATCAGGCATCCCACTGGCAAAAGTGATGTCACTGGCTAATCCTTTCAACTCGGAAGGTCCTTAGGTGCTTTAGACACAAACATGCGCAACCCATTTGGCATCTGACTGCACAAATGAGACTATCAATGTGGAGTCTTCCTGATATTAAATGCCCCTTCATTTATATGTCCACAAGTTCAGCCAACAGCCATTGGGGAAATGGAAACTGTTTATCAATTCTTTAGGGAACATTGAAGAACAGAATCCAAATACCTAAATTCTAATGTTGAAAAGCTTGATCCCTCCATATTGCTATGGGTGGGAGACATTTTCATTATGCTTTTCTTTGGTGTCAGTTGCAACATTCTAAAATCTGTATGGGTGTCTATGCTGACAGATGAATTTCATAATCAATTTTGTTACTTATGAAATTTGAAGCTATAAAAACCAATTTATTTCTTGCAGAAACAGTTCTAATTTATCATTCAAGCTAGCTAGTCTGGATTTTTTCAATGCATTCAGCCACTTATTTAAGACACTGGCAGAAATATTTCATCTGCTATTTTATACCAGTCTTGCAGAGTTAGAATATTGTCACTTATTGTCATTGTTCTGCTTTAAGTTGAGCACACTTGAATGTTAAACGTTCCCATTACAAATTTAAATACAACTAAGTCCTTTAGCAACTTTGTGGAACTGCTGATAGACTGGGATGGGCAACTCTGCTGGCTAGAATTATAGCACTCCTGAAGGTCAAAAGTGCTTTGGCACAGGAAGAAAGACTCACACCTGTAATTTCTTCAAACAAGTGATCTTTCTTCAAACAAGTGATATTCTCCTGCACAAAACATCATGGGCTGTCCCCTGACATCACTAGACGAAATCACTAGGACTTAGAAAAGTGATGAAAATCCTTAGGGATGACTCACACCCTGCTCAGCACTTCTTTACCCTCCTACCATCGGGTAGGAGATATAGAAGCATAGTCAGCTGAAGAACAGCTTTTATCCATCAGCTGTCAGACTCCTGAATGCAACGTAACATCATAAGTATGTAGTATGATAGACTTGCAGGGCAGACACAACACGTTGATATTGGTGCAATATTAAAATGTAATGTTACACATATATATGTATAGAGGATTGTGTATTGTTAGTATGATTTATTGGGTTAGGGATTTTCTTTCTTCACTGTGAGTTATTGATAAGTATTTGTGCTGCGGGGGTGCACTAAGGGAGGCTCAGCCAATCTCATTGTACACATGTTGTGCATTGACAGTAAAGGTTGAATTGAGAATTGCAGCTGCAGGAGAGGCATCCATGTAGTTCTAGAAAAGGCTGCAGTTACTTTAATGGATTAGTAATAAATCAAAGTTTCTCAAACTTGACAACATTAAGATGTGTGAACCAACTTCCAGAATTCCCCACCCATGCTGGCTAGGGAAATTGAGGTCCCCACATCTTAAGTTGCCAAGTTTGAGAAATAATGCAATAGATGCTGAATAAGCATTTCGGCAGGCTCTGAAAACCATTTGTTTTCTAGGAACTCACTACTCTAGCCTCTAGCCAGTGTAAACTTATGCTCATCTGGATGATAGATGTTGTGCCCCAACATATCTGGAGAAATGCAGTAGACAATGTTTAAAATCATTAAGTCGTAAAGAGGTAGGGAAAAGCACTGTCTCTATTCTTCCTTCAAATCAAAGTTGGGACAGACTTGTCTAAAAGTGAGTTTGGCCAATAGTTGAATGCCCCATCATGGTTTTAAAGAATAAAATCTGAACTCTTACGTGGAATATGGCCAGTGTACTTGGGCATCATTCCTTCAGGCCTATAGAATCTCTGTTGTTGTGAATCTTTGGTTACAGGCACTTTTTTTCTAAAATAGAATAGAATATATATATCAACATTGTGCAGTTCTTTCCATTTATATATATATTTACATACACCCTTACATACATTGGGGGAGGGGAGGAGAGAGAGAGACAGAGGGAGAGGGCTCTTGATATGCACCCTGTTGGGTCTTCTCCTAATTTTCCTAATAGTTTTCTTCACATACTAACTACTCTATTTTTAAAAAACAAACATCCAAATCCATGGCAGTCTATCATCCTTTAATCCTAGAGTTTTTAAGAGTTATCTGGAAGAAATAATCCCCCAGGTGGAGACAAAATTGCTTTACTCCTACTGAATTTCTTGTCTAAAATACACGTTTGTTTAGCTAAGCTTGTTTGCCAGAATATTTGGCTTTCTTACTATTACAGCTGAGGCTGAGGGGCAGGATACTCTACATTGATTCCATTTATTTATTTATTCATTTGTTCTTGCCTTTGAGTCATCTTGACTCATGGTGATGACCTAGACAGGTTCCTAAAAAGTTTTCTTGGCAACATTTTTAGAAGTGGTTCCCATTGTTTTCTTTCTAGAGACTGGCAGGCCCAGAATTGTCCATCTGGGTTCAGACTATAGGATTGGGGATCATAGTCCCCCAGTTTCTAGTCTGGTGCCCTAACTACACCACTACTTTGATAATAATAGACCAGGGGTCCCCAAACTTGACAACTTTAAGACTTGTGGACCCCAATTTCCAGAATTCCCCAANAGAGAGGCCAGACCCTGGGGAAGTCTGGGAGTTGAGGCCCACAAGTCTTAAAAGTTGCCAAGTTTGGAGACGTCTGTAATAGACCATTATGAAAGACCAGTCCATGGTCCATTTGTGGCTTTAAAGGTTCATTACTTATGCAATATATATTGAATAATATATTTATTAAAATTATATTTCCAAACTTGATTCCTGATCCATTAACAAACACTGTTCTGTAATATAACATCAAAATCCTCTCAAGGCAGAGCAGCAATCTACATCCTTTATTTATTTAGAAAATTTATATTGCTGCATACTCAAGGCAGCTTACAAGGACATAAAAACACAATATAAAATAAATAAAAATAAAAAGAATAAAGAATAAAAATAATAAAATACCCTCCATCCCCTTCCCTGTGACAAAACACATTCATTTATTTTATTTTATTTTATTTGGACTTG
>AZIM01000475.1:225025-247861 GCA_000516915.1 Ophiophagus hannah | reverse complement strand
CTCCAGGGGGAAGGTTACTGCAAAATCCCATTCCCTCCCTATCACACTAACTTGCTTTCCAGCTCTGTTCTCCTNGGTGGGGCCAGTCAGAGGTGGTATTTGTCAGTTCTCCAAACTACTCAAAATTTNNNNTACCAGTTCTCCAGAACCTGTCAGAACTGGTTGATTACCACCTCTGACCTAGACTCTTTTTACAATAACTCTCATGTCTGTACAGCCACAACTCAAAGAAAGAATTAAGACCTTGTATTCTGTTAAAACTACTCATCTAAGCAGGAAAAAAAAACCTTTTCAGATTTAAAAAAAAATCCTTTCATTGCTACAGAGGCTGTAAAACTGAAGCTAAGACTGGGTTTGCTTATAACATTGGCTATATTGCTAGCAAAGTTAGGCTGAACATAAATGCTTGCTTGTGTCCAAGAATTCAGATGTAGTAAAGTAAGAACAAAGCTAATAAAACAGGCCATCCCAAACCCAATATTGCAAAAAGGACAAAAAAGTGTGAATTCAATCCGTGAAACAGGTAATGTGATAAAGATAAACACATCCAGAGCTGATTCAGAGTCATGTAAAGAGCAACTTTTGGGGCAGCTTTAAACAACACTCCTAAACCAAGACACTTAACAATAAAAAGTCTATTAAAAACATTTTACCCTGAAATTAGATTCTGTACTTTATTTTTTATATTTTTATAAAGTTGTAAGATTAATCAATTCATAAACTATCTATTAAAAACACAATTCATGCCGATTCATACACTCTAATGCATAGTATTTAATCAGCAATTGAAAGAAATTTTTGACATCTGTAGTTATTTTCAATAATGTTAGAGTACAATGGCAATTAAAGGGAGTTAAATAAATTCAAGTTATTATAAATGATGCATACTGTACCCAGCACATTGGGATGATGTTTGTAATTATAGTCATCAAGTACATTTAATATTTCTTCATTAGGGCAAATAGGTGGTAGCTGTGGCGTGGTGGCTGCTGTATGCCTCAGTTCAGCTACCTGGTCATTCTTTCTGTCTGTAATATCACGAAAGGTGTTAACACACCACACAGAATCATTTCCAAAGCTAGTTCCAACACGATAGAATCTGAGAGGGATGTATCCTAGAAAAAGCAAAGAAATGTAGTCAGGTGGCATTCAGAAACTTTTAAAATAGGATAGCCTAGGCTTTGCATGTTTATATTTATCTAAGACAAGGGCCTCCAAACTTGGCAACTTTTAAGATTTGTGAACTTCAACTCCCAGAATTCCTCAGCTAGCATATCAAAGTTGCCTGGCTGGGAAACAATGATCGAATCCAAAACTTAAAGCAAAAACCTTGTACTATTGCTTCCCAATGGCCATCCATCCTGTTAAGGACTTTGTAGCTTTGAAAGCAGTTACTTCATTATAACCCTATTAGTTAATTATACTGTCCATCATAAAAAAAGTTCTATTACCTGCATTCACAACAGGTGTGTCAGATAATTTGTTGGGTTATAAAACAGAATGTTTAGCTCTTGGGGCTATATCTTTCAAAATTATATTATTTTGCCATCTCTTGCCAGGTGATTATATTCATAATATTTGATTATTATATTTCTCCCACCCATCCCCATAATATAAATTACTATTCCTAACACAAGGCAAAGAGTAAAAGCTGCCCTACAAATGCTACAGCACCTCTACTTAGGGTCAAGATGGATTGGCAGCAGGAGGTGCTTAAAATGGAGCTAGAGAAAGGAAAGGAAGATGGGATCTTTATATTAGCTCTCACCAGAGATATGAAAATGAAAAAGGAGTTAAACTTCACCTTGAAACTTCATATGAAACTGTCAGCAAAGAAAGAGGGCAAAGAAGAATGTGATATTGATGGTATCTCCAGAAAGTATATTCAAGAATAGTGCTTCCCAAATAAATTAGCTCCAGAAATAGTAACACTCCCCTACAATAATTGCAGGTTGGGGAGACTATGAATTCTGAGATACAGAGGGTCAATTCATCTGGAAGACATCAATTGAGGCGCTGCTACTTACTATTTCTTTACAGAGATTGATTCATCTATAACCTGAGCATTTAAATAACTCTGGGTACAGGTGGGAGATGGAACTTAGTTTTAATCCAGAAAGATGCAAAGATCCAATGCAAATTAGAGTGCCAGATTACCAAATTGGCTAGAGCACATAAAATACTTTAGTATTGTAGCAAATTCATGATATATACAAAGCAGCAGAGAACATTTTCCATTTGAAAAGTGATAATAACTCCAAATCCATTCCAATCATCTATGACTGGATGAAGGCTAGCTAACAGGTCTGCCTATCAGTGGATAGTGAAATTGGGATCTAATTATAGTATCAGTCCTATTAGGTAGAATATGATTTTGGACTTATAGTCATCCGCATAAGTATCAACAAAATCCACTTCTACTTTGTCCACCTGTCACACTTAGCTAGGCTCACATAGCTGTTTAAAAAGTAATTATTTCCAAGGAATTTTAAAATGTTAAATAGGTACCTTGAGATTTTGTAAAGGATATCCCTTTCACCACTTTCAATAAGCCAATGCTAACTCTATTTATTCTAATGAGGTTATAACATTTCCCATCAGTATGTTGGCTTTTCATGTATCCACTGAGTCCAAAAACAGTTGCAAACATTGATCATTACAATAGTTTATATACTGTCTGATTGCTAAAAAAAAACCCAGAACATTGGTAATCAAGCAGATGCCCATAGACATCTCTTTTGGCATGTGAGAAGCCATCATGCTTGAAGATAAAGTTTTATTCTCTGTATCATTCTTCTTTTCAAAATTGTTGATTATGTTCATAGCCCAGACTCTATGACTCAGAACCCATTGGATCATTTTTTCAGAGAGATTTCCTTCCCGGATTCCTCATTTCCTTCAACAATAACAGAGCTTCTAATGTACAGGTAGTCCTTAATTTACAAGTTCATTTAGTGACTGTTCACAGTTACAATGGCACTGGAAAAAGTGACTTATGACCCTTTTTCACAGTGATGTCCCCATGATCATGTGATCAAAATTCTGACATTTGGCAATTGGTTCATATTTACGACTGTTGCTATGTCCTGGGCTCACGTGATTAAGCAAAGGCAATGGAGAAGCCAGATTCACTTAACAATTGGGTTACTAACTTATCAACTGCAGTGATTCACTGAACTGGTGAGAAAGCTCATAAAATGGGGCAAAACTCACTTAACAAATGTCTCACTTAAAAACAGAAATTTTGGGCTCAGTTGTGGTCATAAGTCAAGGACTAGCTGTACCGGAAAAAGTTCTTAAAAATTCAGAGAGATATCCAGAGATATACCTGCCTTGAAGTTATCTCATGTTGAACTGTATAACACAATCAACATCAGAAGTTAACCACAGGAAATGTTTAATGACATTTTGTATTACATCATAAAATACTCTATGATAATTCTATCACAAATATATTATAACACTTGCCAAATTTCAATTCAAGTCATGGCTCCCAGATTTTGGATACATTCTATAAGCTGGCTGTTTCTGTGGTACCTTAGTTGAAAATGTTTTGTTTGTTTTGTTTTGTTTTATTTGGATGTATATGCCGCCCCATCTCCCGAAGGACTCAGGGCGGCTCACATCGAAAAGCAATAACAATAAAACAATAAGGAGGGAATCCAAATAACAATAAAACCAATTCAAATATCAAATTAAAATCCCAGTCCCTCTCAATCCAGGCCGGCCTGTTTTGCTTTTTGATACTCTTTTGCCCAATTGAAGGTTACAAGGCACAAGAATTTTAGTACTATATAGATAAAAGTGCCACTGGTTAAACATAACACCCTTTCGCGTGATGTGAGGCTTTCTTTTTAGCTTTAGAATGCTAATAAAAGTTATAATCTTGTTTGTTACTGGTAGACCAATATATTAAAAAGTAACAAAGGAACCGAGCTGAGAAAGTTGATTGTTGGCTTCCTCTTTATCTGGACATTGCAATTCCTTGTCAAGTCAGTGGCCAAGAAGAGGCCAAAGGTGTACATTTTTTACCTGTGTATCCTGGTATCAATGGATGATATTCATCTACTTGCCGCCGAAATGCTGTCATGCTTTTTCCAGCTACGATGACAGAAAGCAAATGCTCAATGTTGCATCCATACTTCATTATGACTAAGCCTTTAAAAGGCCAGTTTACTCAAAACATATTGACTTCCAGCTTATCGATCACTTCAGTCAATCACTTCTGTTATCTTAATGTCATGAAGACCATCCACATGGATATAGGCACCAATGATGAGAAATAAGCCTTCCAAAGCAGATTCAAAACAGCTCAGGAAGGACTGCAAATGTCAGGGATAAGAACACCCTCCCTAGAACCATGGTAACAAGGACCTCCTATCCTTTGATATAAAAGAAGTGTTTGTGCAATTTCTTAAGGACACAAGGACCCTCAAGTCAAGCTCAGTTCCTGTTGACTACGTCTATGTCGCTTTTTTTGGCAGCACAACAAAAGTGATTTGGCCTTTTTATAGGACATTTTTTGTTCAACTGTCCAGTGAAACCAACAGTCCTGGGATTGATTTCTAGTGAGCTGGATTTATTTATTTTCTTCTTCATCCAAGCAAACACAGATCCCTTAAGGCTTAAGTCTCAAATGTGCTTTTTTTTTTTTTCATTGAAAAAAAGCACCTTTGGACAACCATGATCTGTCTGAGAATCTCCATAGACTTAAGGCTTAAGCTTATAAGAGCAGTCAAGGTGAGCTTAGGAGTTATCCAGAACTAGCCCACAAAACAACAACCCAACTTTCCAGGGTTTGTTCCTTGTTAGCTGGTCGTCCTTTCCTGCCTTTAAATGTGGCAAAGTGTTAACTAAAGGGTTGTACATAGCTTCTGATAAGCAAATTATCTCACCATTTTAAAAGCCAACAAAGCTATTCAGAGCACCTACAATCGCCCATCTCCCCCTATAGAGAAGCCNGCCCAGCTTTCCTTGGCTCCTACTGCTTTCCCACAACTTTCTTAGTGCGGAATATCAGAAGAGAGAAACGGTGAGAAAAAAATAATAAAATAAAAAACAAAAGTAATAGAAGTTCACTCTAAGAAACGCATTCCCTCAAAAGCAAACTTGCGAGTCAGAGAAAGAAAAAGCGCCCAGAGAACCAGCCAACGCCTTCGGTTAAGAAGCGTTGTAAGCGGGAAAGCGGTAGTGGGACGCCCACCCACCCACCGGTTTCAGGTTTGCGAGGAACCCGCGAGGATGAGGAGGAAAGCGTTTACCACGATAGTATCTCTGCCAACCACACGCTCCTCCGCCGAGCCTCTCCCGCCCCTCCCAGAAAAGGTCAATATAGCCGGCCACCATCCCACGGCATTATGACCTCAGCCTGCACGATCTTTACAACCGGCGGGAGGGAGACTTCCGGAGTTTAATAATACTCGAGCAGAAGGCAGTGTAGCCGTAGTAGGAAGTGTGAGTAAAAGGATCGGGCAGGAAGAAAGAGGAAGAGAGGCGCTTCTTTTCACGGATCAGCTTTTCAAATGGACCGCTTGCTTTTGGGGGTGCTCCAACGATCCTGATCGTAAGCAAGGAGGAAAATAGGAATATTGTGTTTCGCAGACCTATTTAGTTGCCAATAGATTTGAATCTGGAGATTCCCCAAATATTACTCCGGTAAACTAAATTGCATCCCAGATCTAGATTAAGGCAGTTTCATTAAAAACTGAAACGGGAAGGATTCATGTTTTTTTCCCCCCAAGGATATAGTAGTTCCGCACGAGAGTATATATTCAACGTGACACCATCAGGTGGTTGTGATTTTAGAGCCACGATTCATGGTCGGCACGGAAGTCCACCTTTATTTGGAAAGCATTAGATCACACAGCACGCATCATGACTGAAAGAGTAGAGTAGCAAGGACCATTAAACATCATGGTGATTAATTCAGAGAAAGCATACGTTGGTTTTTGTCGCTCTGGTTTCAAAAAACGTTGTAATTTTCAGGAATGTTGGATATCAATTAGAAGGAAGAATTTCCAAGGGAAGTCCCGTAGACAGCAAAAATACTAAGGAAGAGCTTTGATTCTGGATTCAGGGTGGGTTTTTTCCTTTTATTTCTTATGTAAGGTTATTTCACAGTATTTAGTACATTTCAAAAATAAATTTGGAATATCCAATTGCAAAGATGTAATTAAATATTAGACAAAGGAGAACAGTGAAAAGTATCTTAAAATACTTGCAAGCTTAAAGAATAATGTACACTCCACTGAACAGAAAATAACTTTTTACACAAGAAGCCTTAAAAAACACAAAATGACCTCCAACATGATTTACTAATTTATTTGAAATTTTGAACAGCAGTGTTTTCAGATGTAAATGTAACAAGCTGCAATCTTCAGAATTTATCTGTGTTTAAGAATCTGGAACAAGGAAGGCAGTCAATCAAATCACACAGACCAGATTGTTTTTATAAACAGTTTTAGAAGTTATCCAAGCATAGATATGTACATTGGCCTTACACTCCACAACCTACACAAAAGTACCCTGGCTTTTTTTATAAATATTGCAATTTACTATAATAATTACATGACCTTTGTTTGAAAAGTAGATCTTGTAACATATTGATATATTTGCTTATCCAAAAACAGAATACAGAAATGATTGAGATCTTTTAAGCAAGCCCAGATTTGATTGACAAGATTTCTAGTTTCCAGATTTAAGATTTTGCCCTAACAGAAATTTCTACTGAAAGCAGAAAAATGTTGCTGTTCAGGGTGAAGATTTTATCAGTAGAGTAAGCTTTCCTTTTACAACATTTTTACTAAACTAATGCATTAAATAACTTCATTTATGTTTCTTCTTATATCCTGCCTTTTCTCCAGGAACTCAAAATGGTGCACTTGAGACTCCTTCCTTCATTGTTCTCCCTCCTGACAACAATTCCATGAGATCAGCTGGGCTGTGAGAAAGCATTTGGCCCAAAGTCACCCAACACATTCCTGTGGCTGAGTAGACTTGAACCTGTATCTTTCACACCTAGTCCACGTCTTGCCCATTTGCAAGAAACCAGCAGATAATAAATACAGCTTATAATTTGTGGAAACTTTAGTGTTTCCTACTCGCATTTTGACGGTTTCTACCAATTTAAGACAGGATAAATTCTACCTATAAGGAAGCATTTATTTACCATTTAAGTGTAACCTCGTGCTTCATAATAAAGCCTTAAGTTGTCACAGCATTAAATATTCTATTTCAAAACTGTTCCATTAAGCATCTATCCTATTTCCACTATTATTTTAGGAAGGGGGTGGGTGTGGAACCTGAGTGGCAGAGAGAACATCTAGCAAAATTATGCTCAGTTTAGGACAGAGTTGACAGCAGGGAGGAAAAATATTTTCCAAAAACCTGAATCTTATCAGTGGCATTCTATATTTGTGTGTGTATCCATGTGTATCTATATTTTCTAAAAACTGCTGAAAGTTTTATATATATAACTATATAGCAGAAGCCCCAAAAGAGCAAATCAGCCAATATATTTGTACTTCCCTTGGCAGGATTATAGCTGAAGTGGTTTGTTGGCTACACAATATATTTTGCAAGCATAGCAGCCCTTCATGAGTTATCTCCTTCATCGGCTGCAGGCATATGAAACAAAGCACATTGAGGCATTAATCAGTTCAGAATCTTACATGTCTCTCCATTCAAAGGCAATATTTTCATGTAAGCTCTGCACTGCTAAACAACTGGTTAACTTTGAATATTATTGTAATCTGCTTTTTAAAAAGGAACAAATCTTTATGCAGAAATTAAAGGACCTCTGGCCTCTCGCAAGCGAGACATGTTAACACCTTGCATCACAAGTATGTGGCTTTTCAATAATGCAGGAATATAGTACTTTAGACCTGGAATAGTAGCTAATTTGTTGACAGCTTGATTCATGAAGACAGAGGAGTACAGATGCTTGCTATGCATGCACTTTGTTTATGGGAAATAAAAGTTTACAACAAAAATAAATCTCGCTCTTATCAAGCTTTCTGTACCAGAAATATAACCCATTAAAATGTAACCTAAAATCAAATGAGGATACTACAATAAATATATTCTAGAAAGGGGTGTGCTTGCGGGAATCCACTTTAAATTGGTTCACCATGTAAAAGGGGAAATGAATTTGTTGAAAGTGTATTAACCTATGGTTTTGGAAAGCAATTTAGATTTGGTAAGTGGTAATTCTAATCAGCCTTCCTTAAGACTCAAAACCAGACAGCATTTGTGCAAAGACAGAAAAAAATATTATGAAGGATCTGAAGTGACTGAAATTTGCAGAAATGTTGGGAAAGTATCTTCCTCACTCAAGTTGACCATTCACCAGTTTGAGGGGGAAAGTGCCGATAGCTTAGACATCCCTAAGTTTTCCTTCCTGCAACAAACCTGCTCTGAAGTAGGCCAATGGAAATTAGCTGTATCCAGTTTTTCTGATGTAAGTCATAAGCACTGTAGTTCTAAACCCATTCCCGCTGAGTTGGGGCCTTATTTCTCAGGTGCAATACTGGGTTAAAATTTGTATCTTCATTATGTAAGAGTGTCGGGCACTTTGAAAAGGAAATAAGTGTTTCACACCTCCTGCCAGTGCCATTTTTGCTATTGCTTGAAGTAGTCTGACCTTTTCAGTTTCTGCTTATGTCTGGGGGGGGGGGGGANNNTGTGGGGGGGGGGGGGGGATGTTAAGCTTCAAAGAATCACTAATAAAATATGACGTTTAAAGCCACAGTAATGAACAGCAAGCACTTTCTTGCTTTGTAGCACTTGTTAATAATTTCTGCCATTCTTGTGTTAATTCTAAATCATAAACCATAAACCAGCATTCTATTGAAGTTGATGATGTAGCAAGTAGAAATGCAGTACTAGTATTCCAGTAGTCATGGGAGTAAGGGAAAAAATGAAATGTAGTCTTACAATGGGATCGTGTGACCCGGTCAACAATTGTTTCCACAACTTGGGATATAGATTTCACAATATAGAAAAAGTAACATTGGTCTATTGCAGTGTTTCTCAACCTTGCCAAGTTTATGACTGGTGGACTTCAATTCCCATGCTTGCTGGCTGGGGAATTCTGGGCGATGGAAGTCCATCAGTCATATAACTTGCCAAGATTGAGATTCAAGGCTTATCCAGGCATTAAAGCAACCAATGTGTGATTTTATATTGAGCCGATTCTTGACTTAGCTTGATATATGTTCTGTAATCAAAGAATGGTACAGGCCATTTTCCGTCATTGCTGGGGCCCCTTCCTTTCTAATGGTTCATTGTGGTTCAGTTTTTGTCTCGCAGAAGAGACATAATTAAAAAAATGTATGCCTTGAAACTGGAGTTCATTTGGTGTGATAATGTGGTAACTGATCACCTACTTTTTACATAGAGTAGATATTATCCAAAGCAGAGCACAGATGCATAGCATTAAGGCAGCCTGTTACCTGTTAAAGCAAAAATAATGAAAAATTCAGCACTGTGTCTGTAAGCTATTATTTGCGTAGCACGGAGAATAATGTGGTACTGTCTGACATCCTGACACTCCACTCCCCTTATTATAAGATCATCTTTGTGCATTACATCTCTTGTCAGCCTTAAAAGCCTGTAATTACTAAAGTCACAGAAGAAACTGTATTATTTAAAATTAAACACTGATGCAAATCAACAGGGATAAAGATCATTCTGTACAAGAAAATACCACTTTCAAAAAGAAAACATCTGTACAATATTTAAATATTGTATATACATCAAATAATTCTTGTTCATAGCTCATTCCATGGAGTTGCTTATTTGAACACTACAGAAAGGCATTCACTCATTCATACAGGGGGAAAATGCCTTTTAAAAACACAGCAGTCAGGATGAAAGAAATGCCAGCATGCATACTTTATAATTATTCCAGGGGAATAATTATTGGAGGAATAAGTTAGATGCTGTAATTAAAATGACCCAATCTATTCCTCTGATAGTAAATCAAAGCTTATTCTATCAGGAAATTTTATAAGATATAATGCAAAGGGATCCTTAAATTCTTAGAAAATCAAAATGTTTGCATGATGCAAAAATTTGTCCCTAATGTATGTGTTTAATAAGAAATCTGAGACTTTGAGGGGGGGGGAAAGAAACTGATTCTATGGCTTTTCGCTCATGCATAGCTAATAGGAAAAAAGATTCAGCTAAACAATTAGCTTTCACACATCTTGAAAGCATAATGGATTTCAGTGGATGAAAATGTGTTTTCTGTGTTGGGGGGGGGGGGAGTGTCAGCTTCGAGCTGNAATAATAGATTTCAGGGGATTAAAATGTGTTTTTTTTGTTTGGGGGGGGGGGAGTGTCAGCTTCGAGCTGACAACAGACCCTTCTGGTATCATGAATGTGGCCTCAAATCCAACATGTTGGAATTAGCTACCTCTCAAGCCCTGAATTGCAGTGCTCAACTGGAAGCAGTCTTCATATTGTAAGTTGTTAGCCTGGAAAGACACACTAGGCTGGCAGTGTATTTTCATCAAATCATCTGTAGTCACATCAGAGATTTGTCCATGGCGTAGGCAGTTTTAGACAGGCTGAGCAGAGGCAGCCCCGTTGCTAGGGATGTAGTGCTTTCAGGGAGTTTTGACATTGTTTAACTTCCAGAATTCCTTTACAACATGGCTGCTGGTTATCTTACCTGGGAATTCTGGGATTTACAGGTCAACACTACTGGATGACACCAGTTTGGACAAGACGGCACTAGAGTTTTAGTCAGTTTCTATGTGAAGATTGATGTTCCATTCTCCCTTCTTGGATAGACGTCAGTTAAAGCTTCACTCACATTGAATGTAAAGTATTGTTGTGTCCTTTGGAAGCCATTTTAAGTGATCTCAGAAATAATGTCTGTACTCCCTCTTCTGGTCAGAAGTAACACTGCTCAACTACTTCTTGGCAGGGTTTTCTTTTTCTCTGCCAATAAGTTACTTTTCCTGGAATCTATTGCTGAAGTCAGGCTATTGGTCACAGAACGGAAGCAGCTCACAAGGAGCTAAATTGAAGACAGTACATTTCCTTCAAGAACATTCAACTTCTTGAACATCCGTTTATGCCAGGCCTGTCAAACTGGCAGCCCACAGACCGAATACAGCCCACACAGGCCACACCCATCCGGGCTCCGCAAAGGCAAAAACATCGCGATATGCCATGATACGGCCAGCGATGCGAGTGGGTTTGACACCCCTGGTTTATGCAGTTATTCCAAAGGGAAAATATAGGGAGAGCATCTGATTCTGCAAATTGGTAAATACTTGAAACTGTACCTAGTTGTGAATATAAGTGTTTTTTTTCCTTAATGAAACATTGGGTAACTTCTATGAAGTTATATTTATATAAATTATTTTATCCACTAATTAAGTTGACCCCAGGAAAATGTTAATCACTTTTCTTGTATGAGATACCACTCTCTAAGATCAACACAGGAAGTTTTCCCTTTGTTTGGCATGGCTGAGAAAGGCAATGAAAATGGATCCTTTCACTCTACAACCTGAGGATAGAGATGATCTCTGGTTAACTATTGCTACCACACCCCCTTTGTTTGTTTTGTACAAGAACTGGCTGACGAGAGGTATAGATAAATAAAGCCAGAGATTGGCCAACAGTAAAATGGGAAGTGGGGACACTCTCATTTAAAGAATTGGTTTAATCTTTGGGAAGTATTTCTATGCAATATTGAAAAAGAGGGAAATGCAAGTATCAGTGCTGCAAAATTAAAGTTGGTGTAATTAATTGGAGAGAACATTATAATTGAGTGCTTTTAAAACTATAAATGGCCAATTATTCAGGTGCAATATCACTTCTCTCCACAGGGGGGAGGAATTTCTTTCCTAAGATAATGTTCTAAAGTGTGTTGGCATTATTTAGAAATTAAGTATACTTCTTGCTTCAGCATTTCCCACAAATGTTACTAGTGGATCAATTTCTTTAATAAGATTGCAGCTCTAACAGGTTTACTAACTTAAAATTTCATTGAACAGAAGCAAACCCCCACCAAACCAACATGTCATTTGATCCTATAAAGAAACAACAGTTTTGTGCTACAAAGACCCAATTTCTAAACCTGTTCATTTGCGTTTTTCCATGCTTAAATTCCAGTATTCCTACTCCATCATATAAATAAGAGAGCTTATCTTTTAAAATTGCTGAAAATGTAACCTATTTCTACTGTGAAACTGATAGCCACAAATCATGGTTATAAATTTCACTTTTAGTGCTTTAAAAAAAAGTAGATCAGTTGGTATCCTAAATGTAGAAATGACAGGTTTGATTATTAGGCCCTGGAATTTAGAACAGATGAAAGACATCAAGTAAAGCAACATGTCTCCTGAATAAATAGAGCAGTAATATTTCAGCGCTTAATTTTCATTACATATTTGGGTTGTTCACTTTACTGTGTAGCACCTGGTAACTCTTACATTCAGATTCCAAATTGGTAATTTCAAGAACAAAAAATAAGAATAATCAAAAATCCTGATGCTTTCTTCTTCTATGCTTTATCTATCTAGCCAAAAGGGTGTTTTTGGCAGCCAGTGAACAGAAAATTGAAACAATAGGTGGTGGGGGCCATGGAAAAGAAGAAGAAAAAATCAGTAGTTTAGGAAATCAATGCCAGCTTTTACACTTTTAGAAGTGGCAACGTCAATTGCCATGGCTTTAATCTCAGTGTCTCCAAACTGCATTAGCGTTTTAATTTCCCTCCGGCCTGGCACGGATTTGTCACTTCCTGTGAGATCCAATCGGAGGGTGCCACACTTCCTCACTCCATGTTCAGTGATGAAATTCACATTATCATGTTCCGAGCTGTAGATGTTGATCACAATGACCAGCTGAGAAGGCTTTGCAGGAGTATAGCTGCGGGACACGGTCTCCCCAAGTGCCACAGACTGGTCAGCCGAGATAAACTTGTCGAAGACGTCAGTGCACCAACGGGTGCCATCTTTAACTAGCAACTTTTCAGTTGGGTGCTTCCCTTCCACATAGCGATTCAGGACTCCCACCCCGTAGGTCAAGGGGGAACGGCGCACTTTAATGACAGCAGGATCCAGACCAAAGAGGACTGCTCCTTTGAGGATGGTGAGCCCCACATCTTGAGGGATGATGATTCGGCATTTTGAGCCAAAAGCATTCTGGATAGCTTGTTGTAGTAGTGGGGCTTCTGCAAATCCACCCACAAGGAATAGGAACTTTACATTTGTCAGTTCAGGTTTTCCAAAAATCTCACCTGAGCAGAGAAAGAAATCCATGGGGTGAGAAAAATAGTGCATTTACTAAGACCCAGTGAAAAAAGAATCTAGTCTCATGAGAAGAGTTTGATAAAAACACTAGGTACAAGAGTATGTATGGGTGTCTATGGGGGTATATATAAATACTTATGGATCAGGATGTTATATATATTCATGAAGGGAGACAGTGTAAAGAAATCAAAATGGGCAATATTCTTTATATATAACTTGATAATTTCAACCATAATACTACAGAAATGATAATGTTTAAACAAGAATATAATTATTTCTGACATATAGAATTTTTATTTTTCAGGCTGTATGCTCACTGGAAATTATGATAAAAGACTTACATACTCAGACTCAACAACTGCTAAAAAAGTGCAGTATGATAAACATGTTGTATTAATTGTCCTGAAGAGATAAGATCTCTAAATTCTGCATGTTCTGACTCTTAATGAATGTTTTAAAGCCTTATACACCCTTAATACCTACTGAGATGCTCTATAATTTGGTCAATTGTAGGTTTGAAGAGGGCATTCATTGCATCAGGACTCATTCTCAGCATTCCTTGGGAGGACCACTTCACAAAATCCACACTGAAAAAAAAAAAAAACTTTTTTTTAAAAAAACTACCCTAATTCTAAGAAACTTTCTTGAAGATAGGCATGAAGTCAACGGAGGCAACATTGTACAGGTTAAAGAATTACTTTAAACTTTTTGAAGAGATGGATCAATTTTCCATTTGGGAAAAAGACTGAAAACGATCCTACTGATTATTCGTAAGTCTACATATATATATATAAAACCCTTTAACTCCAGCCTCACTGTAGGGACCAAGATTTTAGGGACAGAGGTCAAACAGTTAATGCTCTATCATGTCAGGAATCAATCTCACTTGTGCAATCCCATTTTCCATTTAACATCAAGTTGGAAAAGTCTCAAGGCAAGGTCAGTCCACATTCCTGTGTACAACTCTACCCTTAATACTCCTTAGAAGGGGAAATATTGTTTAAAACTGGTGGGAAACTCTTGCCTATTCTGCCACTGAAATGTAACTTGTTTTCTGTGCCTAACATCCCTTCTCCCTGCAAAATAGAAAGGAGAGTTTCTCATCTTGATTTGATTGCCACTTGTTACAGGCAAAAAGTAATTCACGGCAAGGACATGCTTTTAAAGATGACTATAGGCTTTGCACTAGCAGAACACACATCTGTTTGCACAAGGAAGGGTACTCACTTTCTCAAGAGCTGCTTTTGAGTTGGTAAGCCTTTTTGGATCAGAACAGCATGTGACAATGAGGCCTAGCCAGTTGGTGAAACTCAAGTGTCATATTTTGTGTGAACAGAAATGTTTTTGTAGCAGAGAGCTAGATTTTTCACCCTCCTGTTAGAAGAGGCCTTTGGTGCTTTTTAAAAAATTGTAAAGTTAAAATTCTAAAGATATGCCATTGACTTGCATGTTACGCCATCCTTTCTATCACTTATTAATGGGAGATTGTTCCAAATAGAAGGGAAAAAACTCCCACATCCTTCTTACATACTTTAAGATTGTTTACAGTAGTAAATGCTATGATAAACAGTCTACAGCCTCATGATGAATGGAGCAATTTCACAAAATGGAATTTTAAGGGATTAAAAAAAGCTGAGATTTTCTTTTTGCAATGGACTAGTTAAGGAGGGAAGTTTGGATTTGGCAATTTTACAAGCTTACTGCTGGAAAGGAAGAAAAAACTGTTTATATGTTAATGTTCCTTCACATAGTCAGCAATTTGTCCAGTTGAAACAATTAATTATTCATATTTCATGCAACTAATACAAGAAACTTTCTGGATTCTTCTATGATGAATCTTATGCACATCTATTTTTTAAAAAAGTATCAATGACTCCATATGATTTATTTCCAGAAAAAAGTCACAGAACAGCTTAATTAATTTCTGACTTACTTGCTTTTCCTTAGGGCATGTTCTACACTGTGACCTCGAAACTTCTTGTAGTAGTCAATGAAAGAAAAAGGCAGGGTGATATTCAGTGGATTTGTCCGATCGGGAGCCGCTGCTCTCTTGCGAGACTCAAACGCTATCATCAGATCAACCCAGGCAGCAGGTCGCTTGATTTTAAATTGTTCAATAAAATCTTCACCAAATATTTTGCACAGAAGTTTTTCAAATTCATAGTCTACACCTAAAGAGCCATATGGCCCTCCTGCATGAGGAATAAAATGTTGTTAATGGAAATTATTATTTAAGAAATGAAACAGCGAAAAATTATGGGTATAATTTTTTTCCTAAAAAGATTTTGCCTAGAAAATTCAAGTACCTTTCTGTTGTGATAAATAGCTATCAAAGGCAACAGGAGCATTGCCATGATTTTTCAGTATCTTTCCCATATGATCAGGATATCACATGACAGGAATCAGCTGTTTGTTCTTTGCCATCAAAATATTCATGGTCAAACATGCCACCTTTGTATACTAAGTGTACAAGGGGACAAAGCTCTAGCCCTATGTATTCACCCATAGCTGTGTCTAGAAATTTATGTGAAAGACATCCTGGCACCATCAGGAAGTTCATTCATGGAGAAGAATGCAACATCTGTGTAAAAGCCATGGTTAGTAGGTTGTGCACGGCTGGCCAAAATGATCATCCCACAACATAATTTACATGTTATTTGAATGTGTCATTTGACAAGAAGTCCCCAAGTGAATAATATATGCATGCATGTAGTCGTTTTTTCAAGTGCCAGTTAGAATAAACTGTTACTCTGATCTCAGTAACACATTTATTTGTTTAGCGTATGGCATGTGTCACCAAGGTGGCTGGCTGCCTCTGTGAAAGGAATTTTTTCAGGCGGTGTTATCTTTACCCACAGGACGCCTGAATGCCAGTAGGCAAGCTCCTTTCTTGTCCCTCCATGGTTTATTCGCTCACGGGAATCGAGCCGCCGAGCTGCCCACCTCAGCGGTGCACAGGCCCAGTGTTTTTACCACATGAGCCACCGCAGCCCCACTCAGTAACACGCTCAGTAACACAGAAAAACCCGTAATGAATCTGAGGGACAACATTATACAGTAGAATCAATGCGCTGTGTAATTTCTTCTTCATTTCTTGAAGCAGTTGAGGAACCACAATGCCAATTTTTGCCTTTCTTCGAAGGTAAGTTTCTTTGGAACAGACTACACGATATCCAGCAAACCTTGTAACAAGTTGTTTTTGGAGTGAAGAAATTAAATGTTCTATGAACAGTAGGAGTGAGGAATCCACTTCACCTGTTGCCTTGTATAGTTCCTTCAGGTGTCCTTCCGGTAACCTGATCTGGTGCACAGTCACGTCAACTGTTCCTCCTCCCCCATCCACAACTATGTAACGGTCACCTTTTAATTCAAAGGAATAACAACAGTTGGGGTTTCCCCCCGCCAGTGGGTATTTTGCATCTACTTTAAAAGCCACTTCATAAAAATTACAAGAGGTTTACACACACAAACTGAAGCCTGTGCCAAAAGCTACTTTTACAGTATGTTTCACCATTATGAGTTGGTCTGCTACTGAATGGGCAGTGATTTGAAAATGGAGAGCAAATTAGGAATACAGCACATTTAGGCACTGATGCTTAAACAATGTACTGAGTGATAACTAGAATGACTTATTTATACTGTGATTTACTTTAAATAATATGTGAGTTAATAAAGATAAATAGGCTTATAGTGGTTCCTTCACCCCAAAGCACTGTACTTTCATTATGCCTTTAAACAACTCTGCAATTGTTCATCTCTTGTTTGGACTAATGAAATGAATTCTACATGGGGCTATCCTTGAAGAGTATTTGGAAGCTTCAGCTGGTACAGAAGTAGGTCACACAAGCAATCTTGAGCGCCTAATGAAAGGACATGTAACACATGAGCTGAATTGGATGCCAGGTGCTTCCAGGTGCAATTCAAGGTGACCTTTAAAGCCTCACTGAGGGATGCATCAGGGTTGTGTTTGACCACTGGGGGGTGGGGAGAGAGGGCTTGCATTAGGCAAAACCTTGCTAATAATCTTGCCTTCCCTCTTGGATCAGCTGACAATTTACGGCAATCTTTAAAAACCCATTAAATAAATTACAAAGGCAGGAGATCTTCCCAAACCTGGGCAACCCTTCAGAGGGATAAATCCCAAACTCTAAAATTCTTTAGTCAACACTTGTTTGCTGTTGAGAACAAGTCCACTTGGTGGGAAGCAGTGGATGGGTATGGAAACAACTGCAGTGAGGAACAACAGAAATTTTGTTCACTAGCCTAGTCTTTATGTGGCCCTCTGCATTTATTAGAATCAAACATTCACAAAGGCACTAAAAGCAACAAGGCAAGAGTCTTGCAGAGAACCCAATTCTGCTGGCAATGCAAAATCAGCGAGACCAAAAGAACAGACACTACCTTCCTCCAACTCAGACCAGATTTCTCCTATGACATTTTCAACCAAAAAGGTGCGGCTCTGTCGATTTCGTCGAATGTGTTCTTTTGCTAGTGGTGACACAGAGAGAAAATGACTGAGTCTAAAAGAGCAAAAGCAAAGCTATATGTATTTGGAGCAGAAAGGAGGTGCTGGGAAGTGGGCTAGACATCATTTGGTTACGCATTACAGCTAATATATCGATAACCAAAGCTACAGCCCCAAAGTGGTGTAGCTCTCGCTGTAATTCTTTCAAGACATTGACTCAAAGTAGACATCTGTGGTGGTTGAAGGCTTTTAATTCTATATAAACCAAACCTTGTATTGCAAACTTACCATAAACATACAATAAAGATTAAGCAAACCAAATTCTGCTGAAAGTAGCTTTGCAGTATTTTGTTATTAGTTAGGCTATTAATTCATAAATATCTGTGAATAAGAGAATCTGTCTGATATTAAGGCAGATAATTTGTCTCGTTAATCTTAGCAGATCTGTAGAGGAGGAATACACAACATGGTGCCTACCCACACCAAATGTCTTTAGGTATTCCCTTTGTACTCATAAGTCTCCCTTTCCCATCACATTTCTTAAAGATTATTTTCATTTGGGAAAAAAACCTCTAAAGAAACCAAGCATGCTGGAAAACAAAAGACGAGCATATTGTATCGTTCTTATCTCCAGCAATGACTACAGGCCCACAAAACAAACAGGATATCCTGCTAGAAAAATTGCCTTCTGTTCAATGGGCATTTTGGAATTGCTAAATCCCAAGCCCATCATCATCATCAATTTATATTACATCTGACTCCCATCAATTCCTAACACAACAAAATAAAAAAGAAACTATTATTATTGTCCTTGGGAGTTTTAGTTCTTGTTTTCCTTAGATCTAGGAAGAAGGGAAAGGCCGTAGGCAGTCAGGATAAGTTGAATCGAGAGATTCACTGGGAATTCCTAGCAGGAAGCATCTCTCAGGTTGCAATTAGAACCTCTTCCAATTTGCAGTGGTCCAGATTATCTAATCTGAGATGCATTTATGTTTGCTTTTGTTCACAAAAATCAGCATGGTTGGTTAAAGAATGAAGAAAGGCAGGATTTTTTTTTCTTTCTTTTTTCTCTCTAGTTTTATAAAACAGTTTCACATATTATCTTTTTTTTTGCCATAGTTAGGTATATCCTTGGGTGCTGGGGCCAGCGTGTAATCATGAGTTCCTATCTGGAGGACATAAGTCTCCAAATCACATAAATAAATAAATAAAACTGTAAATTTAAGTCACTGTTCTTGATTATTGTTTACTAAATTTTAGTTAAAATTGTTTGTATTCGTTTGATATCTGTTCCTTAATTTGTTCTATGCCTCTCAGAACTGCAGCGTTTTGAGTTGCACAGCCATATACATTTCTTAAAACATTTACTTAAATTAGATCAGTATGTAACACCCAATTGTAGTTTACTGTTCTTTAAAACCACAAACAGTTCACATTTTGATTGGAATGGTATAAACAAATCTGGAAACTCTACATATGTTGGCATATAAATTATAAAATCCCCTAAGAGAAAGTTAATAGGCAAGGAACTGTCTTATTTCTGACACCTCATTCTTGGTTTCCCCATTATCAACCTCAGACCAACTTGCAATGACAAATTTTGTCTAAATACTTCCGTAAGAAAACAGGTGTATCATCAAATCAAAGTCTGATTAAAAGAATGGTACCTGGTGTAAAACCTGAGCCAACAGTTTCACTGGGAGTGTAGCCATTGACGGGCGCTCTACTGCTTAGGTCTATCATCTGATGAAGGCGGAGCTTCCTGCAATAAATTGATGCAGCTTCTGGTTCCAAGGCAATTATCAGTTGTTCAGGAATCTCTGGGGATGCCATGCCTGCCTGTGAGAAATGAGATGGAATTGTAAAAAAAATATTTTATTTTATTTTATTTATTTATTTATTTATTTATACGTACCTTGCTCAAAGTACAGGTATTTCTTGACTTACAACATTCGTTTAGTGACCATTTGAAGTTAACAATGGCACTGAAAAAAGTGACTTATGACCGTTTTTCACACTACAGCATCCCCCCATGGTCATGTGATCAAAATTCAGGTGGTTGACTCATATTTATGATGCTTGCAGTATCCTGGGGTCATGCAATCCCCTTTTGTGACTTTCTGAAAAGCAAAGTCAATGGGGAAGTCAGATTCACATAACAACTCTGTTACTAATTTAAAAACTGCATTGATTCACTTAACAACTGTGGCAAGAAAGGTCGTAAAATGGGGCACTATTTGTTAACAACTGGTCATAAATTGAGGATGCCTGTAATCCCAATCCTAACTTTTTTCCCCTCCCATCTTTATTGTATGTTAATTTTTTTGATTGAATAACTGAAAAATTTAGGGTTTTTTTACATAGGTCCTCAGAATGTACAAATAAAGAATATTAACAATTAGTTATAATTGACTTTCCATTAAAACTGCCCAAGTTGTACAAAACGTTTAAAATACATCTGATCTCTTGATCACTCAATGCAATGCAAATATTTATTTGGACTAACTACTAAGACTATTTATGCAATGTCTTAATACTCTTAATACAATACTCTTAATTTGAGGCAATAACTCTTAATTCATTAGAATATAATCGTAATGAAATTATATTCATTAGAATATAATCTTGCATTTTTCTGTCTTCCCCACATTAACTTGATCCAACTGCACAAAAAAATTATAGGAGTAATGAAATGAGGATGAGAAAATGATATATAGTATTATAAAAAATCTGAAGAGTTGGAAAAGATGCAATGAAGCCAAAATTAAAATGTATTTATTTGAGCCATGATAATCTTTCAAAAGAAATGTTTCATGGCAGGAAGCAATGCAAATGAAGGTCCTCTTTTTCAAAAGTTAAAGTTCCTCTCAACTTGGCTGTTTTGAAAGCTCTAATATGCCAGACTCAATTTTCAGTCTTGAAAACCAGATTTTGGATATTGGGGATAAATATGCTTACCAGCATTAAAACAGTGTTTTAAATTTTTGGAAGCTATCAGAAAATATTGATCATGCCAAAAGAAACATCTTTTCCCCCCACTTGTTTATAATTTAGCAGCACTGACAACCACTCCATTTTCAGGGCTTTGAAGCTCAATTCCATGAGTGAAAAAAATAATAATTTTAAACCACGATAAGCACGACTTATCAAGTAGAGTGGAGGACTATATATTTTGAAAGATTTCATTTTTAAAGGAGTACAAAACCTACTGCTTCCCCAGTTAAATGTGGGAGTCAACAGTGAGAAACAGACACAGACATTTTGAAGGAACACAAGTTCCCGCCATTGTTTTTAAACCAGGATCCAACAATTGGATCACAACAATATATCTCATGTATTTACTAAGATAACAACATTAATTTCTGCAAACTGCTTTTGAGTGGGATGGATGCAGTAGAGCAGAGTATAATTTTTAATTTAAAAAGCATCCTGTTTTAATGATCTGCATGGCATATATGTTGGACTAGCAAGATACTTTACAAAGTATGAAACAATGTTTTCTAATTGGCATTTTAAAAAATAATAATTGAAGGCTAGGGTTAAAGTTTCCTTTTATTACGTAGTGCACTAGAGTCCTCTTTTGGGGGGAAGAATACTACTCCAATTCCCAACATATTTCCCTCTCTCTAAAATATAATAATTTCTCAAAAAATAAAAAATGAGCTTCACACTCTCAACTTGGCTATTTGCTTGTAGATGTTTCATTACCCATGTAAGTAACGATGTGTGTGTGTGTGTGTGTATGCACATGCATATGTGCACACACACTACCTCTAAGTCATTGTTAAAATTACAGCTCTAACTGCATGGCCTAATTTAGAAACCTCTTGTCCATAACTTTTCAACCAAAACCCTTGTCCACTGCCAATTATCCTTCTGCTGGTCCAAAGCAGCACTCTCTGAACTTGTCCATTCAGAAGGTTAAAACATCTTAAAATTGGTACATAGCTTATTCATTTTCCTTTGATGGATTAAGTCAGAGTTTTTAAACATTTTCAGTCCACAGAATCTACTATCTTGATTGAGAGGCAAAGCTTAGCTGTGTTTGAGTAAACTCCTTTTTTCCCCTTGCCCTGCTCTTTCATAATCCTGTGGATTAAACGTTTAACGCTAAATATCAGGAAGAGAGGTTTTTTTAATTAGTAGTTAATATGATCCTGACATACAGCAATGATAACACTTCTGTTAAAAAAAATTATTGAAGAACCATCAATGATCGATAAAATGATTCCTTGATTAATTGAAAGTTAATTATCCACTTTATCTAGCAGAACTGAATAACACATGAACTTTCATTCATGCCTATGGACAAGTGGAACTGAATGAAAATTACTTCCAGTTAATTATGTGTGACCAAATTCAAAGAATCGAACTATAGCACGTATAAATATGCACATGAATTTCTTCTTCTACTACTACTACTACTACTACTACTACTACACACACACACCCTATCTCTATTACGAATAATATGACATAAACGAAATCAAACATGACATGATTTGTCGACATTTTGGAGCATTTAAAACAGAAATGAAAAAGATTAATTATGCTAGCTGAGTAGAATATGCTATCTACCTCTTCTGTTGATCTCTTGGGGGGTTTCCCATTTTCTATTTTGGGAAATTTCAGCCACAAAATGAGGTGATGTGTGTATCTCTTCAGGACCAGTTCTTGGTACCAGAAAAGAGATGTTAATTTGTCCCAGAGCCATATTCCAAGTGTAAATCCTAATCAGCCTCTTGCACAGTTCCAATGGGCATTGAAACTGGTTTCAGAAGCAAACTTGCTTTAAATTTTGGTTCTGGTTTGGAAAGTACGTTAAGAATGTGATGAAAAATTAATCCAAGCCCACCATTACATGAAGTACAGGCACTCCTCGACTTATGACCAACCACTATTGAGCCCATCATTTTTGTTGCTAAGTGAGATAGTTGTTAAGTGAGTTTTGACCCATTTTACCACATTTCTTGCCACAGTTGTTAAGTGCATCACTGCAGTTGTTAAGTTAGTAACTCAGTTGTGAAGGGAATCTGGCTTCTCCGTTGGCTTTGCTTGACAGAAGGTCGCAAAAGGGGATCACATGATCCCAGGACACTGCAA
>AZIM01000475.1:189496-205414 GCA_000516915.1 Ophiophagus hannah | reverse complement strand
TGCTCTTCAGAACTACCGGTTCTACAGAGCTGGACAGAACCGGTAGAAACCCACCCCTGCACTAATGACACTCAATTCTGCTCTACAGAAGATCAGAATAGGCTGTGCGTCTTTTGATGCAAAGACAGGGTGTGTAAAAGTCAGTACACTGAGATGGAATCCTCACATATCAAGGATTCTGTGATAGGCTTCTTTCTAAATATAGAGTTTGGGAAGTCTGCCTGCCTCCATGGGGGTCACACTCACTCAGAAATAATAATTTAGTGTAGCTTTTAGATATTTTTACATTCATTAAGGCAGGTAAAATCAAACATCAGATATTGCTATCTGTAGTTAAAAGAAGCACTAATCAAACCAGCAATTTTACCACAGAATAATGTAACTCTTTATATTTCACTTTGTCCATTACATGTTGATTAAGTTGTTAACACATTTCCTTTGAATAAAAATCTACTAATCATACAGCTCCAAGCACCAAGGCTGGGATACTGGTCCTCACCTCATTACATGAATACATTCAGGTTCCTTGGTGAAGCTGTAAGCATAACCACTGGAAGTTGTGCCAAAGTCAATAGCCACCACCACAAGAAATGTCTGCTCCTCGGCATCGTTTGCATCAGAGTCCTTCTGTCCAAGGAACAGAAACGAGATGGTTCAAGGAGTTATAAATATTACTGGATCTGTTTGATTCTCCTTTGATACAGTTCAGGAGCTGAAGACTAAAATGATTTGCCAACAAACCTGACTTGTTAAACAATAATGTTGTAATATTTTTGAAATAATAATTATGTGCCATGAAATCATCTTTGACTCCTAGCAACCACATAGATTTTCATGGTGATGATGATGATGATTTGGTCATATTGGCTAGGGATTTTAAGAATGGAAATCCAACACATTTATAAAATATTAGGTTGGGGAAAGCGAATACAGGTAGATCTCAATTTACTATCACAATTGAGCCCCAAAGTTCTATTGTAAAGTGCGACATAAGTGAATTTTGCCATTTTTACGACCTTTCTTGCCATCATAGTTAAATGACTTACTGCAATTGTTACGTTAGTAACATGGTTAAGTGAATCTGGCTTCCCCATTGACACTGCTTGTCAGAAGGTTGCAGATGGTGATCACATGACCCCAAGACACTGAACTGTCATAAATATGAGTCAGCCAAGTACCTGAATTTTAATCACATGACCAATGGGGATGCCACCATGGTTAAGTGTGAACAACAGTCATAAGTTGCATTTTTCACTTGCAATTTTGAACGGTCACTAAATGAACTTTTGTAAGTTGAGGACTACCTGTATAGACTGTATCTCTTACCGCAATATGGGAAGGAGACAACGGTGTGATTCCTGGATCTCCTAAACTTCTTGCTGGAGATGCATAGGTTGTTGAAACTGCATCTGAAAGAAAATGGGAGCCTTTGAATGAACTTGGTATCTTTGAAAGAGGAAGAACGGGCATCCAAAAGGGCATTCATTCACATTGCTGAGTTGGTTCAGAGCCAGAGAATAACCAAAGCAATGCACATACCAATCTTCTGCATTACTGATTTCAGTCATTAATGCCACGGTCATTTAAAATTTAAATGCCACTCTTCTAATCATGAATGCACTGGACTATTCATTTTGACTAGGCCCTAAGGGTAGATACAGTATGGTTTCTCCTCCATTCCATCTTCTTTTCTTCAGGAGTTTGGGTTAAATTCCAAGGTACTCAGGATCTTATGACTATTTAATTATCTTTAGGCAGAAATAAAGGTTGTTAATAATGGGCTAATGCAGCAACATAAAATATGAATAAAACAAACTAAATAGAATATAAAAGGATGCAGAGAAAATGGATTGCCCTGCTGGTTGAAAGGGCAGGGAAGCATATGCCAATGATTCAAACCATGTCAGGGAACTGTCAACCGAGGATGCAGCTCTTTCCTTGAGGCTTCCAATTGTGCATCTTGACTCAGATAGGAATTAGGAGAAATATCTTGTTNGCTTTTATTTAGTGGGAGTGTAAGATGAGAAATCAAAATATATTTCTTGTGTCACTATTAAGTTTCTAGGGATGTGTAGATTGGCTCTGATCTTTAAATGATCCAACAGAAAATTAAGTCAATTTTCCAGTGTTTCACAGGCATCTGATAACTTTCAACAATTCAATTTTCTGATTTCAGTATGGAGACGGAATTTAATTTCAATATTTGATTGTGTCCCCTTCGAACTAAGTCTCCAATTAAAGTTTTACGCATTTGCATTATTTCCACTTGAAAAGGAAGAAACTGATTTGAGCTTGTTGGAATAGAATGTATTCCATGTTAGTTCATTCTAGCAAATATAGCAAGTTTCTTCTGAGTTTCCATGGTTACCACAATGAATCACACATCCTATAATCACAACAAGTGGGGTTGGGGGCTATTTAGTGAAATGCCATGTAAAGTAGTTGCATTCAAGAAATAAGCTTGCATAACAGCCATTATGCGCTTCTGTCCGGTTTGGTCTCTAGGTATCAGCCATCTGTATAGCAAAATATGAAACCAAATTAAGCTGGTTCACTTAAAAGTTTTCTGAAATGCCACGAAGACAAAAACACATTTTTCCTTTGCATAACAGCTCTTGGCTTCTATTTATTTTGCAGCATTTTTCATTTAAAAAGCTTTACAGTGCTTCTTTTGTTGCTCTTTAATGACTTAGTACTTCAGTGTAAGTTATGTATGCGTATTTCCCCAGATTCTTTCAACTCAAATGCACAAAACTTTCTCAACTTTCACTGACTTCAGTGAAACCCTTTTATAGTAACAGTTCTTATAATGATAGGCAAAACCAAAATGCTCTCTTTAAAAAAAGGTAAAGTAGTCTCTGCAGATTTTACGCCTCCGGTCGTTGTCAACTATAGGGGGCATTGCTCATCTCAGTTTCAAGGCCATTGAGCCAGCACTGTCTGAAGATATTTCCATGGCCAGCATGATGTCATGAAGCGCTGTTACCTACCTACCAAAGTGGTACCTAGTTATCTACTTGCATTTGCATGCTTTCAACTGCTAGGTTGGCAGCAGCTGGGGCAATGACAGGAGCTCATCCTGTCAGGTGGCACTTAGGTCTTGAACCTGGGCTGCCGATTTTCCAGCCGACAAGCCTAGCATCTTAACCACTGAGCCACCACACTGCCAAAAATGCTCTATACACAAAGAGAAACAAATCCAATTTAACAAACTGGAATAATTCTGTTTCATGCAACAATGATGTATTGGTTTTCATTATTGATATCAAGAGTGGATTTTATTTCCTGGATGAAGGTTTTGAAAATTATTCAACCACAGGTGAAAGTTTAAATTTCTTCATGATATACAAGATGGTCCCATTGTAGATTGAGATACCACATATATGCACACCCATGCATACATGCATACACAAACACATAAAGAGCTTGTCTGATGTAGTGGTTAAAGCAACATGCTAGAAACTAGGAGACCATGAATTCTAGCCCTGCCTTAGGCACAAATCTAGCTGAGTGACCTTGGACTAGTCACTTTCTTTCAGCCCAAGGAAGCAATGGCAAACCACTTCTGAAAAATCTTGCCAAAATATTGCAGAGATTGTCCAGGCAGTTTCTTAAAATTGGACACAACTGAACAGAAGAACTAATACTCAATCATGAGTTCTATAAAAAATNTGCAAGTAAATAGTATTTTCATGATACTGATAGTTCTTTAGTCCATGACTGACTAAAGGTTAGGTGGTTGTCTTGCAGTTTCATTAAGAAGCAAAACATTTGCAGCTTGCTTTTGTAGTGCTTAGTGGTAGATACCCCTCACATATTATTACTTGAATTTAGGTTTTAATAATTCTAGCTCCTATGCACATAGTAGAGATAACAGGTTCCTACTTGCAAAGTTCATACATTGTAGTAAGCGATATGCTTGCTTGTAATTAGCTACAATGTATGAAACTGAATATGCCAATTATGATTTACTCAACAAGCCATTGTTAAAGCCATGACTTAGCACTATATATGAATACAGTCTTCGAGACAACTATGAGATTATGCCCAGTAAACTGAAAAAGATATGTTTTGAATGCTGTGACTAAAATATCCAGATTGAATGTTCTGCCCCATAACAATAACAGTAAAAGTCAATTAATGACTGTTAGCTTCCAGGTCTGAATTATCTATCCCCTTTACAATCTTCTTGTTTGTTTCTTAAAGATAAAAACTCAAGTTGGCTGACACAACCCATAGGGGTTTTTTTCCGCATATTATATGGACAATGATAATGCACTTTCTTTTTGAGATTTGATAGGCTGTTGCGGCTTAAAATGTTCTTAGCTTTTCATCTTACCTTTCCTCCAAATATTACAGCAATACATCTATTCTTGAAACTACTGCATCATGGGCAATGATTAAAGATAGCTGTCCGCAATTGTTTAATATAGGAAAATGCATCTGGTATTTGAGAAACCTAACACTACGAGCACCAAACACAATATTGTTTTATCCAGGCTAAAGACACATGATCACAAACTCAGATTTAAGGATGTCCACATAACAAGCTACAGCTGAGTTGGCAGGAAAAAAACAACAACATGAAAAATTTAAAGACACACCCTAATGCATATTTTCCTGGGAGTAGCTACCACGACCACTACAAGATTTCCTTCATATAAGATACATCCTTGAAGAAACTGCAAATGTTTTGTTTCTTAATGAAAGTGTTAACACCGCTACCTAATTTTTAGTCAGTCATGGACTAAAAAACCCTGTATCAGTATAATGAAAACAATATTACTAATATCATGATCAGGGTTCCCAAAGACTCAAGGTCAAGAAATTCCATCACAGAAATTATGTCAATCTTGGCAACAACAGGGGTAGAACGAACAGCATGAATTTGGGGAAGTTGCTGATCACTTAACATACACAGACCTTTCAAAAGGTTGCTATATTTCTATGTGATCCCCTGCAAAGCATCTTCTAAGTTGCTTCATGAAACAACATAGTCTTCCTGCTTCTTAAAGTTAAAGATGCCACATCGATATGGCTAAAAAGTTCCTGTTCATAAAACTAATGTTTAGGTACATATCATAAATCTGCAAGCACCTCTTTTGCTACTAGAACTGTCAGGTGAGACAACATAAACCTCATAAGGGAGAACTGCACTGCTACCTCACCCCTTGAGCACAAAGAATCTTCTCAACATAAAGCGCATCTACTTCTCCAAACCTGCTAATCATTTATTTATTCATCCATCAAACGTATATGATCATGGAGCCCAAAGGGCATCCAGCTGCAGGCTCTGTCCTTTTGGGCCCTACATATGATGTTGCAAAATGGTAGGGGCATGCAGTGCTATGATGTTACTATGTCACTTCTATCCCCTTTGCCCAACCCCACCTTTCCCTGCTCTGGGCTAAGTCTAAACCAACTTTATGAGATTTTGACAAATGTTTTAAGTTCACATGTTAATAAACCACTAACCAAGATTAAGCCTCAGGTTTCTTTAATACTCTTGTGATCAAAGACCTGCATCTCAGTTTTAGCTGGGATCAACTGTATATAGTTTCAAGAACAGAGACAGATGGGCAAGCAACAGGCAGCTTTGGCAATTTAAGTTATTCCTGAGTCAAAACAACTCTTCCCAAAGCAGCTTGGAGTTAATTGGATCTGAAGATTCGGGAGTAGCCTGTCCTAGAGAAGCAAAGGATGCAGACCTCAGTCAGCCCTGTTTATTTAAAATTATTTCAAGTTTCACCTCACCCTAAATTATGTACAAAGGTTAGGGGAAGAGAAGATTTTTTAATGATTTATTTTTAATCATGGGACTGAAGAACTTGCAAAGGATTTTTACTGACCTCATTGTGATTGGGCAGGCTCAAAACAGGCAACCATGTTTCTAGAATTCCATTTTATTTTCTCTTACACGTTCATTGCATGCAATTTCATTTACTTGCAGTGCATGTAGGATACATAAGCTGTACAAACTTTCAGCATTTTTGAAGTAGAGTTCTGCTTCAGGTACAAACCCAAGCACATTTACCACAGAGCTACCATGAGTGTTCTGCATGAGAGTTATTAATTATATAAATTGCAGTTCTACAATTGAAAATTGTAATTAATAAATTGTACTAATAAAATGACACATCAAAGTCATAAAATGTAAGTTGAGCTAAATCTTATATTTGCTGCTCTTAATCAAATCCCTATTATTCCTAGGAATAATTTCACCGTATCTTTAGACTTGATAAGCATAGTGGCAAAATACCCATCTGGGATTCTGGCTATCAATGTTTACTTCAACTGAAGAACTGGAGCAAATGTGCAATCCTTTCTTAATTCTAATGGAAACCAGGCCTTCCGCACTCCCAGGAAGTTTCTAATACTTTGTAATAAAAGTGAGTAACCATTTCTAGTTCTGCAAAAAGTCATTGTGCTATTGCTGAAAAAACCTACATGGATATGACCAGCAGTCAACTAGGATCTTGACTAAGGAAAATCTTTAACTAATTAAGCACAGTTGGTATAATTCCTCTCATATTTCATAATCTCTGCTTGGTCCTGTTACATACAACCATTATATAACAAGGGTTAAGATTCTGAGGATCTTACAAATGAGCCCTGCCTTAAAATTTAAAAGTTTATCAAAACCACCAGCTGTGTATGTTTGTTTGGCATAAAACATAATTTTATTGCTGAACACTGCTACCTATGAGGCCAACTACAGCTCGAATAGATGCTTTCCAGCTCCTCAAAGACCACCTACAAGTCTTATATATCCCTAGAATTATCACACCACTTTTTAATAACAGATATAACAGATTCTCCCTAATAGCTTATCATCATCCTCATTCCAAACAGCTGCCCTACCATGCATAGGGCAGTATTCAACCTAATGCAGTGGGAGCTTATGGGAGTAAACTTCCCCCATGCCACACCCTTCAGATGTGAGACTGAAAATCCCTGTTGGCTAGGAAGACAGGAGGTGTGGTCCAAGCCATGGAGGCTGGATGTTTCAGGAATCAGCTCCACTGTCTATAAAGGTTTATGCTGAAAAGGCTGCAGTGCTGAGGGTCTGAAACTATCAACATAATTAATGGCCATTTTTTGCTGCAATATTTTACTGCTCTCATCTCAAGCAGTTTTGCCTTTGTAACAAATTTTACTGCAACATATTTCATCATATTAATATTACAACATGTTTTTGTGGAATCAAATACAGTATTTTATGTATTAAAAATCTGCACTGTTCACAATGACACAGATGTCACAATCTCTTTATATAGCAAATTAGGAATTCAACTGAGAATGTATGTAATTGCTTTGGGTTATGTATCTAAATACTTGGGATTTATTTTAACATCAATTTATGCCAGTTGCCTACTTATATAAAATGTACAACATTATATGACAACTAAAGAAATTTGCTTTTCAGTTTTTCCATTTTTTTCAAATTCTATTTCATACTTTAAATATTTACCACCAAAAGGAGATTTTTAAATCCTTATTGGAAAAAAAGCCATTGTTCATTTAAAAAAAAGATACTATTGTATAATATACGTCCACAGTGCTAGTGTATGCAACCATTTAAAGTATTTTCTTCACTTTTCTTCTGATATTTTTTTTGTCTCTGAGTCAGATACGCTATATGTAATGCACCATTCAATTGCAGACCTCAGAGAAGATGCTCTTAAATTATATTTTATGCCTTTCTATTATCAGCTCCATGCAGAACTGACCTACACTGAGAGTAGAATTCAATTTTGCATGTCATTCACAATGAAGGAAGTTGCACAGCTAGCTGTTACTCTTTTGACAGTTCTGAAGAATTTTACTAGCCAATGTGACAAGCAACCTGGGGACAGCCACACCCATGGCTGACTTGCACTTCCCAGAACCAGTACTACAGAAAGTGATCCAGGAGATTCAACCCCTCCCATTCTGCACATACATGCAACTGCTGAGTAAGGGTCAAGTTTGTCCTATTTCCTGAATGTTTTTTTCTTTGAACTATTGCTATCTAATGGAGAGGGGAGGAGAACTACCCTAATTTGCACCTGCCCTGTAACTATTTTATTAAAAGCTATAAAATAATAGTCAAAGGCTCCAGCAATCCAAGGTGCAAAGTACTCTCCCTCAAAAGCTGCAGAGCTCTGAAAATACTGCCAAGGTGTCCTATGCGACACATTATTTTGACCAATCACAACAATGAAAGCAGGGAAGAGGGACAGAAAGAGGGACTACTGGCCAATAGTTTGGATTCCACTCTCTTTACCCCCTCTCCGAAATTTAAAGAACTGGAGTTTTCTGTTTGCTACTATTTTAAAAATAGTAATAGTGGCAAGCATCTCCATTATGATTTTAAAAGGGGACTTTTACTTCTCAGTCTCCGCTCTCCCACCTCCTAACCGTGGTTATCTCTGCTACTCTCCTTATAGTTTAAATGCCCTTTCTCCCTCTTTTTTTGGGGGGGGGGCACGCCTCCAAGACCGGCGTCTACTGTCACCGGTTCCGAGAAACACTGCATTTGCCAGCCGCGGCGATCCGCACCCCGCCCANNCACCGCGAGGGGGGGAGAGGAGGGGGGGAGCAGCTCGGATTCCTCCGCATTGTTTTTCCACCTGGATCCTATCGCCAGCCATTTCACCTCCTGATCTGCTGCTGCTGCAATCGCCTTCTCGGCCTTCGGGGACCGCTTCGGCATCAACTCCTGGCCCGAAGCTTGCAAATAACGCGGAAAGGGGACACATGCCAGGCGTTTTAATAATAAGTATAATAAAAAGTGGGGAGAGAAGTCCCACGCTTGGACATGCCCTAGATTGTCGCTTCTACAAATTCTGCGCACCCCGCAACTAAAGAGGGGGAGGCCCGACCACGCGTCGAGCCAACCCCCCCGGAATCAAATCAGATCTGCAGATAAATGGAACCTCCTTCCCTTCCTTATTAGCTGCCCAAGATGCTTCTAGCAGAAGTATTTCTCCGCTCAGGGCCAAAGTTTACGCTCAGGAACAAGGACCAAACCTAACGGCCTCCCTTTGTCCCAAACCAGGACTTAAGGCAGTTACCCTCCACACACGCACACACCCACATTGATCAACTAGATTGTACTCGCGGGGCTGCTCAGCTGGTCTGATATTCGCTCTGGTGCCCGCACAATATATTTCAGCAAATCGGTTCCAGGTCTAGCGACCGCATTCGCAACTAATAAACGTTTGTCTTGCCCATTTATTAACTACGGTTTGTTCGCGGCTTGACGTCCTCTCTGAATTCGGCCCGTTCGGTTCTGCTTCAAGCTTATTGCGCAACCCACCCACCCCCACCCCAAATGTAGAAATCGGACCCAAATGTTTTGCCTGCGCTCAGCCCGTGCGTGGACAGAAGTCGGTGCACGTGAGCGGTCCACGCTGCGAACCACCGCGAGTAACATCGTTAGTATCTTTTTCAGCCCGGGTAGGGGCATCTCTTTATAATTGGCTTTTTGCAGAAATAATAACAACCAGCCAAGTATGGGGTTTCCACGCGGGCTTCCTTTCTATTCAAGAGTCACCTTGCAAGATTGCACAGCGCTAGCATGTGCAATGAGTGTTTGTAGCATTAGAGCGGAGGGCTTTCCTTCCGAGGCTCGTGTGACTGCCTGCAAGACATAACCCGGGAGCCGACAGGCTCCTGTCCCCCACCGCTCCACCCCACAAGCCCGGATCCCCTGCCTATCCCCCTCCAAGGAATCTTCTGCATTGCTTCGCGTGGCGGCGTTTCCTGCTAACAAAGCTCCCTCCAAACCAAGCAATGTCCTCCCGTCCCTGCCCGCCGCAGGACCCTTCAAACCCATTACCTGCTGCGATGCCTTCGGTCCCCGCCATGTCTGAAGGCGTCTACTGCGCCCTCCGCTCCCTTACTTCAATTACGCGAGGCGAGATCAGCAGGGAAAGGAGGAGGGAGGGAGAGAGAAAGGGGGGCACGAGCGCGCCTCTCACTCAGCAGTCTGAGCCATTGGGCAGGAGGCAATTCTGCTGCAATCGCTTCCTTCCCAGATCTGCGGATGAGGAGCCCAGACAAGCCCCCTTTCCCCCCTCCTTCTCCCGCCCCGATCCAATTTTCCGTCTCTTCTCCACCCACGCTTGGCCGTGCAAGACAGCCGAAGGGAAAGGTTAGCGTTTGACCCCGCTGCTAGCGAACCTCAGCCTCTCTCTCTCCCTCTCCCTCTCCTTTGCCGAGCTGCAAGGCTCTGGATGCTCAAAGTTCTGCAGCGCCCCTCCCCTTTTGAAGCGAGCGACTGGCCTGCCTTCCAGCCCCTTTCACTCAGTCCGGGAGAGAATCGAAGACGCCTTTGACAAAGGAGGGTTTTGGCAAGGAGCCTTTGCAAGGAATAGTATGGACGTTAGGATCAGCAGACCACGTCGCCTTATTTGACATCCCCTTCGAGATGGTGCTTTCATACATAGCTGCATGAAATAACAGTCCGAATTTACATACGGAGTATCTGTTCCCTTACGAGGACACAGAGAACACTCAAGCCATAAATAAACCAGCTCCTAGGGTCCTTTCTGAAGATCACCCAAGATGTTGCAAATGGATTTGAGCCACTGCAGAAGACTTAGTCCCAAGAGAGGCACCAGTACAATAGCAAAATGCTTTTTATGAACTAGAGTGACGTTGGGGTATTGAGGGGAAGGGGCAGCCACATAGGCTTTGGTTACTGTTACACATCAGTGTGGCAATGCTGTATATTTACCAGCTCCAAGGAACTGTAAATTAAAACCAAATAGTAAACCTACTTATTAATTGCATTGCAAATATTTGGGCATCCAGCAGAGCAAACCATAAGAGTGAATTTCTAATTTTGCTCTGAATGCTTTAAAAGCTAATATCCCACCTGGTGAACGCATCATGACTGCACAATGGCACATCAATATTTTTCCTCCTTTTACTTCAAGTGTATTAATAATATAATAGAAAAACCAAATTTATTGTTTAAAAAGATTAAAAATAGATACGGGTATAGCATATTTCACAATGTCCTTTAAAAACATGAATGAATACCTTCCCAGTTCCAAAAATGTCTAGGGACCCCTGTCCTTCCCATAGCTTGCTGATTCAAAGAGAAATAAGAAGGTATCAGGAAGAGAGAGAAAAAACGTGGCTCAGCATGTCAGAAGAAAAAGTATTTGTGCCTTCAGGTCAGTTTTTGACTTCTGGCAACTTCATGGAAAAGTGCCTGCAATTTTCTTGGCAAGGTGTTTGAGAAGTGGTTTGCCAGGGCAAACTTCTCCTTCCTAGGGCTGAGAGAACAATGACTTCCCCAAGGTCATCCAGCTGGCTTTGAACCCAGTGAGATTAGAACTCAGAATCTCCCACTTTTAGCCTGATGCTTTGACCACTACACCATTGTCTCTAATATCTTAACCCACTTTTACTCTGGCCCAACCAACTATTCACATTTGAGATGTGGAAACTATGTGAGTTCTGCCTTTCTATACTTTTTTCTGCTTCCTCTACATTTTAACATGTCATAAATAAAATAAAATCAGCTTCCTTTAATTTGGTGGTGGGGGTTTCTCCCTCCCAACTTCTAGGTTGGTTCAAATTCAAATTACTTGATTCTCTTCTAATCAGTGTGCCCAGCGTGCACACCTGCAATTGTACAGCTGCACCCTGCAAATTACTCTTATAGAAACTTCAGTAGGACACAGAGTACCCAATATTGATATTTATATTAATAGAAGTCTTATGTTTTGGCCTATGACTGCTGTAGGACAAAATGAGATAGAGGAAAGAAGGATAAGTATATTTAGAGATATTATAGTTTATGGAAATAGGAAAAATGTGTTTGTTGAATTCAAAGCCAACTGACTTCAAAAAAAAAGTGTAAGGCCTACAGTTTTTAAAAGAATACATACTTTTAAAAAAAAGGAACATGACCATCCAAAAAATGTGAATCATGCCCACAATAAATCACTGGGGACTCCACAGACTAAGAACACAATCTGGTATTCAGAGGTGGGAGGTGAAGAGTGGGAGCCATAGATCAGTGGTGGCGAACCTAAGGCACCATGCATGCGTGTGCCTCCTGCCAGCCAGCTGGCATTCCGGTCTCTGCCACGCATGCACGGGGCCATATCCATGGGGTTGGGGCGCATGTGCAGGGCATATGCATGGGGGCAGGGCACATGCACATGCGCATGGGGCATGTGCAGGGGTGCCTTGCATTTTGGGTATGCGAGTGTGTGCTTTGGGCACTCAGTACCCAAATGGTTCACCATCACTGCCATAGATATTCTTAGAGGAAAGCTATTGCAGCAGAAAAGTGCCATGACAAAGAAGATGCATTTTCTTGGTTTCTGCAGAATGAAAACATCTCACTGAAGGGACAAGCAAACATTCCTGGATACCTTTGTATTTGTTGTAATTGAGATGCCTCAAATGTCAACTATTTTATCCATTAGACTGCGATGAAAGCTTTATTGTGGACCACTGAAGTTTCTAAATTGTGATCAGAGGTTGGAAAAACCTGAATAACGATTATCACACAGAATAATTTTATTGGATTAATATCCCCATAACAAGCTTTCAAATGAACTGCCCCACCTCCCCAGAGCTTCTTCATCCACCGTGCAAAGGATGTTCACCTTAGAGTCCATACGTCTTCCAGCATATTAGTTGCACACAATTGAATTCTAAATTGATAAATGTTGTGATCAATACAGCAAACTCAGTTGGCTGGCTTGACATAGAACGTACTGTACTTTCATGAAATATAAGCATGAATTTTGACACTAGTTTTTTATCTCTCGCCTATAATCAGACCACAGAATAACTGCAGGGCAAGTACTTCACATGTGTTTGTAGCTGTTCAATAGAGAAGATATGTAGTTAGTCCACAGATGTTTATTCACATTTTATGCTAACAATCATCAGAAAATGGCCCTAAATTCTGACAGGAGACAACTTTTGTAATGGACAAACCAATGTATTTGTTGGAATCGAATGTATTATTTTTATGCAACAAAAGAAAAAATACTTTTTGTTTTACATTCTTATCTTAATGGTCAGTAGCTGGGGACCAAAAATATAAAAATTGCTACTCAGTCTACTCAGAGGAAACCAAATTGTTAGAAAACTTATAGTATCACTTAAGTTCCTTGACTATTTGGGGAGAGTTGTACATGTCTGCAAATGCTCCAAGATACTTTATTAGTGCTTCAGATGTTCTGTTTTCCAGAAGGAAACCCTAGCACTTCAAAAGAGGCCCTTCATCAAATAAAGGTCTGAGAACCACTGCAGCACAAAAAAATCGAAGACAGAGATTTATGGGGCAGGAGGCCAAACAGAGAAATGGTTCCATCCTTTAAACAAAACAAAATAAAATATCTCTGTATTGAACACAGGCTCAGCACTTAAATTAGGCATCAGCTGCTCTGCTGATGAGGTCCTCCTCTTCATTATTATGCGAGAAATTCCCAGGGAGATAAGGACAGCCAGGCTACAGAACTCCCAACTCTTTTTTTCATCCTTGCTGCCCTGTAGTAAGGAGTAACATCTGGTCTCCAGTCTGCTACAATTATATATTTAGAATCTGACAGCAAATGCATAGGAAACAGGACAATTTTTCAGTCTGTGTTCTAGTATTTTAATTGCTGAAACTTCCAGATATTCCTTCTGTACTATTCTTTCATCACAGAATGTTAAAATGATAATGGTTTGGAAATGGCAACAATATGCATAATAGGAAGTAGAAGCATTTTTCCCATTTCCCTCCCTCCTCCCTTAAATGACTCAAAATAACCATGTAAACATGGAACCTGGGAGTAAAAAGCATATTTCTGAATATCTATCATATGATGAAGCCAATGTCTTCCAAATCAAGTTGCTTAAGCTACAGGCCTGACTGTAGGTGTTTTGTATAATGCAGGAACACACAGTTGGATATTTGTCACTAGTGAGTATAAAAATAAAACATTTCTAGGAAGCTTAGCAGCAAGGGATTTTTTTCCCTAACTGTTTAAGGAATTGACATTGATCCTGCCCAACTCAGGAGGTTCAGGACATTAACCCAATCCTCTTGGGTAAAATGGCAATATGTTGACAAGGAGGGTAAAATGAGGACCCAGATTATTGGGGGCAATATGCTGATTCTGCAAACCGCTTAGAGAGGACTGTAAAGTGGTATATAAGTCTAAGTGCTATTGCTATTATGGATGCCAGATGTTTAGACTGAATTTGGCTTTTTTTCCCCACCTACTGAGGCTTTTTCCAAGGAACTGGGATAGGCAGATGTTGTTTGGTGGTGTTAAAGCTATGGTCTCAGGATGTAAGCTGTTTCAAGTAAAGCTGCCTTTTGCAATTGACTAGCAGTGATTTTGTCACTGTCAGTGGTGTTCAAGTGGTGCTCCATATGTTTTGGGATTTCAGTCAAAGTATCTATTACTATTCATGCTATATTTACTTTCTTTTGCCACAGACCTTTGACTTCTATTTACAGATCTTTGTATGCTGTCTCAAAGTATAGTTACATCCATCATCATTATGCTTTTCTTATTGACAATTGTTTTGTCTTGGATGTTATGTAGCACATGCTTGTCTGTTTGAATTCTAAAGTCCAGAGCATTTAGTTTCCTCATTTTCAAAATTACTTTCTCTATTTGTGGTCTCACTGGTTTTTGCTTGCAGGCAAATGATACTTTTTGCAGATATTCCAATGCACCATTGTTGTTTCTTTGAAACACCATTGTTTGTAGTCAGACTGTGTGATTTTCTTGCAGCTGCTAATTAAGTGGTCCTTTGTTTCTTCAGCTTTTTTGCAGAGGTCTGCTGTCTGTTGTTATCTTCTTAATTCTGGCTTTATATACATTGTAATAAAGCTTGGTTTTATGCAACTTCAACTTTCCTTCTCTTAGCTATTGATAGGTCTTGTTCTTATCTGCTTTGCCTACTTTTTGGGGGGAGAGGGATTACTATAATATTATTTATATGCCACACAACTCTTGGTAGTTTACTAATCATTACTAATCATTAAAACATTTAAAAGCAAGGCACAATATAAAAGCAAGAAAAGAGTACAAAACAAAAATGGCAGAGAAAACAAACCCAGATGGGAACAAGGAAAAGGAAGAAAGAGGTGTCAATCATCCTTACCAAAGGCCTGGTCTTCAGGGCGAAAAATGTTGGCCACAATATAGATTTGGAAAATTGGGAAAAAATGTGGGGACTAAATTACAAATTAACCATATCCACAGCATACAGGGCAAACCTGTATAAAAAGTTCTACAGGTGGCACCTGCCCCCACTTGATTAGCAAAAATGTTTAATTTAAACCCAAATTGTTGGAAGTGCGGGAAAGAAAAAGGCACTTATTTTCATATCTGGTGGACATGCCCAGAAGTGAAGAAATACTGGAATACAATCAGACAATGGCTAGAGAAAATTATAAATCAGAAAATTGAATTTAATNGCATGGTTATAAAGAAAAAAATAGATTGTATAGAGATGGACAGGTTAACGTTGAAATTAAAAGACAAAGAAGATTCAATATATTATAGAGCCTGGGATGCCTGGGATGAGTGGTTTAGAAATAAAAAGAAAATAAAATGGCAATTAGGAAAAGAATGAGGAAGTATGTATGTATATATGTATATACGTTATAGAAAAGATTGAAGTGTAAGATGAAATATATTGATTTGTAACGAGTAAGATGTAATGGTAATGGAATAAGTAACCATATATGAAAAATGTAAGGAAATGTAAAAGATGTATTAATGTTGATAACAATGCATATAGTTTTATGTTTTTAAAGTTTGGAAAATTAATAAAATATTTAAGTATCAAAAAAAAAAGAAATATGAGTCAGTTGCCAAGTGTCTGANNTTTGATCACATGACCATGGGGAGGCTGAAATGGTCCTAAAAGTGAAAAATGGTCATAAGTCACTTT
>AZIM01000475.1:97855-121713 GCA_000516915.1 Ophiophagus hannah | reverse complement strand
CTGGTTCATACTTATGACCTTTGCTGTGTCCCAGGGTCATGTGTCACCTTTTGTGACCTCCTGACAAGCAAAGTCAATGGGAAAGTCAGATTCATTTAACACTCGTGTTACTAACTTAACAATTGCAGTGATTCACTTAACAACTGTTTCCAAGAAAAGTTGTAAAATGGGGCAAAACTCACTTCACAATTGTCTCACTTAACAACAGAAATTTTGGGATGAATTGTGGCTCGTAATTCGAGGACTACTGTATTTTATCATGATGACTCACATGCTATAATGGTTGACAATTTGTTACATTTTTCTGCATACTATGTTTTCCTAAACACTTTGTTCTTGAAAAATCCTTTGCAACAGTCTAGTTCTGCAATAGATGGCAAAAAAGCTGCTTCACGAGATGCAGGGAAAAAGACGCCGGTAAGGAGAAAAATAAAGTGGTCCTAAGGTTAAGCGTGATGAAAGATTAAGATTAACATTATAAGAGAAAAAGCTTACTAGCATCCCTGACATATTGTATAATACAACTTATTTGCTATAAGACTACATCCTTGCAAATGATACAGTATGAACAAACTTAGTAATTGTTTTCATGTCCATCTGGTCATAGAAATTGGAAAAAATAACTAGGAAGTTACCTGGTTGGTTTCTTGTAGGTAATGGTAAATTATATATATAGTTGAAATATGACCATAATATTACCATGGTTTGATCTATGAAATGACCATACAGAGAAAGATCCTTAAAGGTGTTTAGAATATCACTTATATAGTTTTGATGGAATGGTTCAAGAAGGGCAGACATTCAAAAGTCAGCAGGCTATTTTTTGTAAATTAATTATTATTTTTATATATTATTTATCCACAGCTTCCTGTTCCTAAAAAAATATCCCATTTAGGTTGTCTGGTAATGGGATATGACAGTCTAGAACAACCACTAACCTTGATCCAATCAACATGCACCCATCTTTCCTTGGAATTAGGAACAGATATATACTTGGGGATAAATTGTGCTGCTCATGAACTAATGGACTATGTACGTTTTATTTTCAATATTTTCAATAATTTATCATTAGTTTTCATATTTTAGGGGAATATGTTATGATAATGCAGGTGGTGGAATGATAATGGGACAATTGTGTAAAACAAATTGTTCATCTAAAATACTAGAGACTATTGATGAACAAATTGTTCATCTAAAATATTAGAGACTATTGTAAAAGCTCAGTATATATAATACCACAATTAGGCTTGACCTAAACTTGTTTTTTTTAATGGATTATTCATATTTAATATATTTTGTTGATATTTTATACTCTAGAATAAAGGAAAATATGAAGTAATTACTGGAACACCTAAATCTCCTGATGAAATGGTGGATATGTATCTAGATCTGGTTAAGAAATTCCCTTCTATTTTAACATTAATAGATCCATTGAGAAAAGAGGTAAGTTTCTCTTACATACATATATATGTGTACACACACACACACACATGCACACATGCACACACACACACACACACACGTTATTCTTTTTGCTATCTTTACAGGACAGCCAACAGTGGATCCAGCTGTGCAATGTTTTGGGTTCTAAATGTTATTTAATTGCAGAAGACTCATGCAGGAATTTGACTAAACTTCGGGGTTCTAAAAAAAGCAATATGCCAAAATGCAGTGGTCTTGTCATAAAACATATCAATGAAGCTAAAATTTTGGACCTTATACAAATGACCCAGCAATTAGATGGTGAGGAAAGAACTGAATATCAAAATTCAATAGTAGCTATAAAATATAGAGCTTTTTATATTTAGTAAACTATTTAATAATTAAATATTCTTATTTATCAAAATTTGCTTTCATTATGGATTGACAGTATAATTTGGGGCTCATTTTAAAATGTGAAAATTGAATGTTTAGATGTTGTCATGAATCTCTTATAGTATTGGTTTATGTCACATATTTCCCATCATTTTTATGGACCTCAAAATGTAACAGATTTTAAAATGTTAATATTCCGGTTTTAATTTGTATCAGCTAGAATTGTTCATTTAAAGAAAACAAAAAATCTGTATGCAACAGAAAAACGTTCACTATGTTTATTTTAAATATACTTTTAATCTGATTATCTCTACTGTAACAGTTGTGGGGACTGTTAAAAGCAAGTAATACTTTACAAATACAGTACAAATACTTTAGCTTTTCTAGAGTTTGCCCACAATCCAATGCAGAATAAGTACATTGAAATAGATATAAACGTTCAACACTGCTTGGGTGGGGGCAGCTGATTTTGTACACTATAAATAAGTCATAATAAAATAAAACTAGATTGCTATAAAATAAAAAAAAGCTAAATAAGCAAATAATTATGTATTTCCAGAAAGACAGCTGTATTAGTTTGCTACAGCAAAACTAATAATTTAAGGTCTTTATAAAGAACTATCTATTTAATGAAACTGAAACTTTTCTGGACTAGAGTTTATCAGTCCACAAAATTTAAATTTATAATAAATTATTAACTCTGGAAGATGCCATCAGACTTTCCAGTAACTTTACAATTAAGGCAAAGATGTTTTGCAAGGTATAGATGTTTCATGAAATTAAAAGCCTTTGCATTCAATACAGGTTGGAGATACCTTTCCATCTTAGGAAGTCCGGATGGAGAATCTTCTGATGATAGCCTTGCAGACCTGGTATGTGTGGAAAACTCCTTAATTGCCCAAAGCTTTTTATCTTGAGCGACTTCCTAGGAAAAATGTTTATCTAGTGAAGAGACATATAACCTTTGAGGAAATTGGCTTTTTCAAGAAAGTTGCCTTTTAAAGTGAGGTAATCTTTGAACATTCAAGGGGAAAACAGCAGAGTAGGCAAGAGAAGCAAACAGCAAATACGTAGTGTTTCTTGCTGACATTTTAAAGGAAAAGTTGAGTAAATTATTCAAAATTAGGGCAGTAACAGTATTTTCTTGTCTTAATGGACTCCAGTTGATTTTTTTTTGTATTAAGGTATAATTACACAGAGGATGTCACTTGAAATGATGACTTATTTAATGTGTCAAGGGACCAGTCCTTCATTTATTCTCTTCTGCCTCCTGCCTCCTCCCAGGTCCCACCTACTCCCTTTTTCAATAATGTAGTCATCTTGGATTCCTTTACATCTGCTTCAGCTTCCTCTCTCTTCTTCTGATGTAGTACACCAATGCTGTCTACTCTGTTCGAAATACCTGAACTATTTTCTCCCAAAATTGGGCAGCTTAATAATATCCAGACTATTAAGTTGCAAAGCGGGTTTTTTCCCCCTCCCTTTGTTCTGTGTCCTCCTGATAGTTAGTTGATAACTTTTTCTTATATGTAAGAAACAGATAAATTATCTACAAGAACCCAGGTTTTAGTTCTTTATACTTATCAAATTTACTCTAATGCTGTAATTTAAGAGTTATATGACTTTAAGGATTAAACTGCAGCTCACATTTCAATTGAGATTTTTGCTGCTTTAAGAAACAAATAAGCAAATCTTGTATTAATATTTTTTTAAAAATCCTTTAATATAATTAAACCGTGAAAGGAAAAACACAATAAGAACAAAACACACACACATACATGCAGTAGAGAGAGAAAGAGAAAGCAATAGATAAAAATATATGAAATACATATTTTTAAACAAAACATTGATCACACAAAATAATATTGGTACTGGCAGTTAGAAATTCATCTCTTTAATTATGAGCTTTCATGTAGGGTTGAAATATATACGACTGTAATTAAAGCCTCTATGTAATCACTAAATTAGTCAGAATAAACTACCAAAGTTCTCAGCTATGAGGGTTTTTTTAAAAGGAATTTATTTGTCTTAGGCTGTTGGACTGGGAACCAAATTCATCAAACTGGGAGGTCTTTCCCGTGGAGAGAGGATAGTCAAGTACAATCGACTTCTTGCAATAGAGGAAGAACTAAACAAGAATGGGAGGCTTTGTAAGAACCTCTTTCTTACTTTGTTTTCAGTGCTTAATGAATAAGAACCCAGAGATTGGAGAAAGTGACTGAAATCACTCCATAGGAGGGAAAGGGAATCAAAAGACTGTAAATAAGCAGTTGCAGAAAACAGGATGGCATTTGCCATGAGTTATATTGTCCTGATGACGAGTTATCTATTTATCTGAATGCTAAAGTAAAATTTCTTGGAGGGAGTAGGCCACAACAGTTCAATGCATTTAATTGGCTGAAATCATCACCAAGGGAGAGCATTTTCTGAAAATTCTTACATCGATGAATATTCACATGTTGTGGAGGAAGCTTTAAAATGTGATTCATCGTTTCCATATAAAGATTCAAAGACACTATTATAAATAAATTGCATGTACTATAAGCGGTACATGGAGATAGTAAAAAATGGGGATGTGACATAATCTGCATACAAGCGGTTCAGCCCCTGCAAAATTCAGTTAAAACCATTAGTTTGAACTGTTTTCAAACACATGCTGCTGCTTTGAAGCCTATTTTTAACTGATCCACAACAATGGGTTAATGATAAAAATAAAGCCAGAACATAGAAAATTGCCTCAAGCCAGATATGGCAATTTGTTCATAAAAACAAACTAACTGGCTGTGGTTTGTAGGGCAACATTCTCCAATCTGGTGTTGTTTAAATGCATTTGGACAACACATTTCAGTGTGACCAATAACAGGCTAAGTGACGGTTCTGAGAGCAGAAATCTCAATGCATTTGCTGGGTGCCATGAAAAATCATCTCTAGAATCTGAGAAAAAGCTCCCAGAACCCCCATTTAGTCTGTTATTGGTCATACAGAAATGTGTAGTCCCTGAAAGCATCTAGACCAGAGGTTCCCAACCTAGTCTGTGGATCGGCACTGGGTCCTGACATGTCAGAAACCAGGCCACGCAAACAAGCAAAGCCCCATTTGCGGATGCAGGCAGTATGTGAAACCATGCCACCTCTGGTCTGTGGAAAAGCATTTCTCCACAGAACTGGTCCCAGCTGCCCAAAAGGCGCTGATCTGGACAACACCAGATTGAAGAACATTGCCCTAGCCTAGAACCACAACCACTTAGCAACTTGTTTTTCACAAATTGCAGACCTGACTTGAGCCAATTTTCTCTGTTCTGGCTTTATTTTTGTCATTAATCCATTGTTCTGGATCAATTAAAAACAGGCTTTAAAGAAACAGCATGTATTTTTGTAATTTTATTTAAAATATTTGGAGAGGTTTCTTCAAATGGTTTTTCAACTTTTCCATAAAAGGTCACTGGAATGATCAGTACATGTTTGCACTGTACAAACCTCTGGGTGTAATTGTTCCCTTTGCTTACTTTTTATACATAGCAGGATAGTACGGTTTTAACTTGCAAATATAAATAGATAAGTAGACATTTCATTAAACTGTTCGTGTTTCTCATGTGTTAATATTGGGGACCCGTGCATATTTGTACTGTATATTCATATTTTCCTCTTGTAAGAAATGAGCTGAAATTTACATTCCTTGATGAATGGAGCAGGAATGGATGTAGATATACGTGTCGTAAACTTTCCATTTACTATTGCAATCTAGCATACGGTAGATTGCAGAATGGGCAGGAACAAAAACAAAACCTTTTGTAATGTGGCATATACCTGATCAGAAGTAAAGGAAAAATTGTTGATATTTAAAATTATGCAAAAACACTTTTTCCCTTCAAATGTGAACATGAATTTAAATCACTGCTGCAATTTTCTTTCTTACTGTATTTGTTATTTGGCTGTGTATTCCCTTCCAGGTGAAGGAGATGAGTATGAATTTATTGACTTTACTGAAGAGGAAGAAGAAGGAGAAGAGGAAGAAGAAGAAGAAGAGGAGGAAGAAGAATTTGATCATACTGATTCTCCTTCTGGGAGTAAACTAGCTGTAGTCTAGAAATTAATGTTTCAGATTTGGCATTGGTTGAATGCGAGTTGACCCTGTAATTCTTTTGGGAATGCATTGTGTCTTTCCCAAGACAGCAACTGTGATAAAAATGTACATTTATTTCTTATTGTCATTAAAAATTATTTTATTTTGGGTTGTATTTTGTCTTCCTGTTGCAATGTGCACAGTGTTCAATACAATGACAGTATTTCCTCCTTTCAATTCTACTTGTTTCTATGCTTATGTAGTTCTACACAAATAAGACTGTCTTTTGGTAAAATTTCTTTCAGTGGGAGAAACTATATATTATAGATGATTATAAAATAAATGATTCATTAAATGCCACTAATACAAATATTTGTTTGAATAGTAACCAGTGTTAATGTGGGATTTATCATAAAATTCTTTATTCCAAATATGCATCATCCTAATAACTGACAATTTAAAAAGCCCCAAAACATATTTGGTTTGTTGTTATTTCAATTAACAAGTAACAGTCTGAAATATAAATTGAAAGTATTTTTATTAGAATATTAAAGTTATATGAACAATTAAGATCAGGAATAATGTTTATGGGCCAGTACTATGATTACCAACCAGAGGTTTGCAGAATTAGTGAAGATTCCTAGTGCAGTATAATGCAATTATAATGATGTTTTTCTGCATGTCTAAATTTTTATGTGAAGAATGAAAACAACTGCAACACAATACTCCAAAAACAACAAATCACAATATTTGGGAAATAACCCGGGCATTTTTAATAAGCAGCATCAAAAAAATAATTTATTTCATACTATAACAGTTTGAGATGAAATGTGCATTTTTAAAATGTATTTTCAATAATTCCAAAAATATAGAAATTATATTAATTGAATATAATTAAACTAATATAAATGCACAATCAGGAAAAAAAACATTTTCCACTTTTACAAATTATTAATTCACCATTCAAATCATAGAATAGAATTCTTTATTGGTCAAGCGTGATTGGACACACAAGGAATTTGTCTCCAGTGCATAAGCTTTCAATGTACATACAAACAACAAAGTGATATGTCATAAACTATAGTTATAATCATTAATCATGAGGTACAACAAGTGATGCAACAACAACAAAAAAAGGAAAGGAAAGGAAAAGAAACTTAAAGCTACCCCATTAATAATGCCATCTTACGGATTATGCATTTTTCTTGAAGAATGCATTCAGGAAAAAGCCCATCTGATTATCATGGAATTTAATTCCAAATGGAAGTCTGTACATAACTTTATGATTTAATTTTTAAGACAAGCATTAAACGTACTGATCAAGTCAAACTAACTGATTCAACCTTAGTCCTCACAACTAATCACAATTTCCTATCAGAAAGTTCTTAACAGTGTATTCAAACCAATATTAAATTGCAAACTGCTGAGGTTTCATCACAATTGTCCACTATATTGGAAATGTATAGTTTTAGAAACATGAGTAAACTGTAAATTTGCCCTCAAGGTAGCCTGTTGTATATTTATTGATGTTTCTGTTTAAAAAAATGAATGATGAATTTTGTCTTTTTCCTGAATTCACTGCATTCTATATGGTGACATATTTAATGCATCTACTAACTAGAAGCTCATAGACTGACTATTCTCAGGGATCTTGCTGATGATCAGGTAAGCATCATTTGGCCAGTGTATATTCCATAGCCTCCATACCATGCCCTGAAATAGTACCGTATGTAGAAATTCATGTATAGGTATATTACTGATATATTTTAATATTATATTGTAGAAACTGAGCAAGGCACACATACATACACACATATGCATATACAGACATACAACACATATACATAGCTACAAAGGATGGTGATATCTAATTATAAATTCAATCTCAGGGAAGAGTATTTGGCCATGTACAAGGATTGAATCAAACCACTGTCTAAGCAAGCCATTTCAAATAGCATCTCTTATGTTATTGGGAAGTACTTGACAAAATCAACAAGACACAACCGGCAGTCTGTTTTGTTAAAAAAACCACAAACACATAAGGAAGAAATGCCATGTAATCTCAAGTTATGTCAAAATTGTAAAACAAGTTTATTTTCTGATCGCAAAAAATTGCTGAAAACCACAAAAACTGCACAGCATTCGTATTAAAAAAAACCCTAAATTTTAGCCTCAGTTCAATACCAACCAAAAAGTACTAATGAATAGAGTCTGGTATTAAATATGATTTGCAGCATTTTTAATGCAACTAGATACAAGTTTTAAACCAGGGGTGCCCAATCCTGGCAGCTTTAAGATTTGTGGATTTTAAATCCCAACCAGCATGATTTGCTGGGGAATTCTGAGAATTAAAGTCCACAGGTCTTAAAATTGCCAAGGTTGGACTATATTCCCTTCCTCATGCCTGCTTTGCCAGCTGCGCAATCAGAGCCACTCGTTTTCTAACAAGAAATATTTCAGCTACTCTGAAATGCCATATAAATTGCATAGTTCTATGATTCCTGCTGCTTTTCTTAGAAGAGGCCTTCTCTGGTGAAAGTTAAGGATTGAGTAACTCAAGAACTAAGTCTAATTCTGAACGGAAGTCTATTATAGAAGATGACTATCTTGCATATAAAAAGCTCTAAAGGCTTCCCAGTTTGAGTAAGTGCCTCACCTCATCCCATAACTAGTTCATAGTTATAAAAATATGATTCAGAATCTCATGCTGTCCTTCAACCCCCACACTCGGTTGCTGTTCCTCTGCTGCCATTTTCTTGTATCACCTCCTGCTGTTTCCTATAGAAGACTCATATTTTGTTTTGTGCTTAATCTATTTTAGAGATATAAAGTATTTGGATCTGAAATGCTTCAATTTCATTCCGTCTATAATATAATACCCTGAAATTGTACACCAGATTAGAATTAGGATTCAGCTAATTTATGTAAATCAATTAACTGGATATGTTAATTATTGTTATTTAAAAGGTGCCATAATGTAAGAATTTACAAAAGTATTTGGGTAGAAAGTAGGCACTTGGCATTTTCTTCTGTCTTTCATAGAAGATAATGTCTCCTTTATGAGGCTCTCTGTTATAACATATTTATATATAAAGATCACAGAACAATATTTCTTCTTCAAAGTACTGTTCTTCCTAAATGCCAAAATGCATTTATTAAAATGCTTGCAATAATTCTGTGGCATCTGGAGCAGTTCTTATTTCTTGCATGGCTTGGAAATCCAACAATTGGCATGTCTTCCCAGAAAAGATTTCATGTGGTTAAATAGGGGGTACGTAGGAAGAGCTTTACATACAAAAGCTATAAGAACCAGTTTGATCTAGTGCTTAAGTTACCAGGCTAGAAATCAGAAAACTGCGAGTTCTAGTCCCTACTTAGACATGAAAAACTGGCTGGGTTACCTTGAGTCAATCATTCTCTCTCAGCCCAACACCTAATGAGGTTTTTGTTCTGGGGAAAATATGAGGAGGAAGGAGCGTTAGGTATGTTCACTGCTTTAAGTTACTTACAAAGTAATAAAGGTGAAATCATAAGATCTAATTCTAAAAAAAAATCTAATATAAGCCCTCTGCCCAAGCTGGCCCAAAAAAATAGGGTTGTTTTAGAACTGACTACTCATATTCTACTATTGCTTGCAGAGGAAAAAATTAGTAATAATCACACTCCAGATTTAATAACTGTAGTTATTATTATTGTAGTTCTTTATAGTAAAAACGAAATAGTCTGGATAGCGGCTGTGGCAGTGCTTGGAGACACGTGGAATAGAAGACAAAGAACAAAATAGAAATATCTGAAAATAGAACATCTGCAGCCAAAGAAAGTAACAGTAATACCAACAGTAATAGGCTTTTTGGGTGCAATCTCAAAACAACTGGAACATCATTTGAATACCACTGGCATTGACAAAATCACCATCAGTTTAAAAGGCAGCTTCACTCGGAACAGCTTACATCCTACAACAATATATTTAACACCATCAAACAACATCTCCCTATCCCAGATCCTTGAAAAGGACTCAATACGTAGATAAAAATGCCAAATCCAACCTAAACATTTAGGGCTGTGCAACAAACCATAATAATTTAATATACTATGTTATTATATTTATAATAATAAAGACCTGATAGTGATTCCACATTGTTGTTTATGTAATAATATACCCTTAATATTATTAAACAACAACATCTCCTATCCCAGGTCTTTGGGAAGAATTCAATAGGTGAACAAAAATGCCAAATCCACCCTAAACATCTGAATGACTGTGTGACCAACCATAATAATAAGATACATTATTATTATTATTATTATTTTACTTTGTAGTGGCAGGCTACAAGTTTTAATAAGATTTTAAAGAATGGCTCTGAAAAATTATATCTTCTATTCACTAAAAATTGATTTATGGATGTCAGTTGAATAAGAGCATGTCATGTATTTCTTAATTAAGGCTTGTTTTACGTATTTAAATTAGACTTAGCAGGCTTTTTGGTCAAATCATAAACAAAGTACTTATATAAAATAATATCCAAATAAATATTAACATTTTACATAATCTAGTAAGTGAACACCTTACAATAATTTAGAAGAAAAAACAGAGGAAAGAGGTATAAAGACTTTGGATTCGATATAAACACATTATGAGTAAAAAATATAGCCCTTTCCCATATTCATAAACAAAACAACTGACAATCATTGAAAACAGAGTACCAGAAATAGTCAATGCCTTTCAGCACATCAATTAACAGAGAGAGCTGTCGCTCTCTTTTGTTTTTTCAGTACTAGTGTCTTTATGAAGCTGTTGACCCTTGTTTTCAGTTATCTTGCCTTGATCCATAACTTTAGGCATTTGTTCTTTGATTTTCTCCGAATTGAATAGTACCATGAATTCAGCTTGCTTGTCTGCATCAACAACCTTGTTTTTGAGTCCTGCATTGCTGGATGACCTAAAAGGCAAATTAAAAAAACAAAGGGAATGCTACATGATTTTTAAAATATAAACAACAATCAACCAGTTAGTTACAGTCTTAGCATGTGCTTGATATACTACTACAGTTTATGAGTCTGTCTTTCACCCTTCTCACACAATTTCCATCCAAGCTGAAAAACTGAATATAATGTTGACACCATCTCAAACATTTATTAACACAGAAATGATAGTTTACTGTGAGGAGGCAAAATTACAGCAAAGTTCAACCATTCAATAGCTATCGCTACTTCCTGTAAATGAAATCAGTGAATACAACCAGCCATCTAAGATAATTTTTCCTAGCACCTAACAAAGATAGTACTAGTCTGCCTATGGATTTCCTCTTAGTAAAAAGAAAGTCGGTAAAATGCAAATATAGTAAATCATCCATGAGTTGGCAGCAGTACTGGTTATTATGTTAACTTAAAAATAGCTGGACTAAAATTAGAAATATTCGGTTAGTCTTTTTTTTTTCAGAAGAAACATCTCACTTTAGATATCAGCTTAAATAAAAAGATGTTTTAATGACAGTTGAACACTTTAGCATAGTTATATCATTGACATGCACTTATATAATTGACATTCTTCTATTGACAGAATTAAGTAGTCACCATGTCGGGGAGATGGTGGCATATAAATGTAATAAATAAATCATTGCCTCAGGTACAAATNCTTTCTATAGTTCGAATATTATCTGCTTTGATTACTGTTTTACTGTTGTGAGCTTTAAATGGATTTATTTTAATTATTTATTACATTTATATGCCACTTGCCTTGCTATCCAAAGTGACTCAGGATGGCTTACAGTGGTATAAAAGCATAAAATAAAAGCATCAAAACTAACAACAATTTAGTAAAGGGTTTTTGTCTCTACTAGCCATCTCCAGCATAGCGCACTCCCACTGGGGCCCCAAACCAACCAGCAGAGCCAAGCTCAAGACCCTTCAAGGCAGAAGGATGGAGGCAGATCTCACCTCTCATGGCAAACTATTGTCTATTATGCCTTTGAAGGTGATCTGAGAATTCTTTCTTAAACAGAATACTGAACAGCAAAGTATATTCTGGATTACAGATATCTAAGCATTATTTACCAATTCCTATGGCACAATTCTAAATATTTTAGGAATCATTTAAAGACCGGCTAATTTGCAATTTTATTTTGAAGATCTAGACAGAGATTATTACATGACATAATGCAGTAGTAAATCACAAATACTGAAAGTGCAAGGATTTTTGGCATTGGTTCCACAAGCCAGGTAGAATAAAGTGATGTGTTTTTATTCGCTTAGAACAATAAAATCTTGCAGTGTGTCATGCTAAGTGAAGTCCTGCTGATTTCCATGATGAAGTCTGTATTACAGGGGCAAGTTTCTTCAATAAAAACGAGAATTTCATGAACAGCAAAAATGTTATTTCTCTTCAGTTAATATTCATGATTCAAACTATATACCCTGCCATCTAACATTAGAGTGTGAGACTAATTAGTTCAGGAACTGGCCTCTGACAGGTCCAGTTAGCATTTCCAATCTGCAATTGTTTAGACCCAAATTGTGCAGAGCATTTAGCCTTGTTTTTTGTTTCTCCTGAAAATGGAAAGGGAAATATGTTTGACGTTATACTGAATGAAAGTTTGGAAATGACATGACGACAAGGCAGTTATTTTAGAAAATGCTACCTCCAAAATGCTGATTGCCACAACACTATCAAAATGGACAAAGCCATAAATGCCAAGGTCCTTTTTATTTCACTTTGGAGGTAACTATCTTTCAAATCTCAACAGCTGGACTATTTAACACAATCGAGTGAATCAGAGTCTAATTCTTCACTGGGCTCTCCATGGGAGGCCTGCATTAGTGGATGGCAGTCATCCAACAGCTGACACACAGCCAAAGTCTGCGAAGCCTCTGTCATTCAAAATAAAAATGGATAACGGAGCAATCATATTTATCACCTTCAAGGACAGGAAAACGGGAGATGAAAGTCTGTCAATAGAACACCGTTTAATGGCAAATTCCAGTGATTAATAAGTTGTTTGTTCTAGCACAAAATCAGAAATTGCCACTTAGGTTTTCTCCGTTCTTCTTCCTCTCAAATACATATATTTTACACAACTGCTGTTATTTTTGAGGTAATAATATTGTTAAAAATCATAAAATATGTCCAAGAACCTTACTGCTGATTTATTACACTGTATCTTGAACTGAAATTTGGCACAGTTATTGTTGTGCAAAATAGATTTCCAAATTCTATAACAAGAGCAACAAAGCACAACTACCCTATGAAGCCTTGTTACAATGAATAGAATTTGAACAAGACTGGATCAGGGCGAGTTTCAGTCAGTTCTTAATTCTTTCCATAATAGTCTCAGTGGTGTTAAACTGCACTGTGCCGCTCCAGATTAACTCTTGGTCCAAATTAAATGATTGTTTTTATGTTAAAAAAGCTACTTCTTATAAGCTATTTTTATTGAAAAACCAAGGGGAAGGCAAACGATGAATTCTTTTTCAATCTGCTGCCCTCTATTGCTATGAATGATCCCACAGGCACCTCTACCTACCATGTATTCAGTCTCGTGCTAACTAAAAGCCTGCTGCCTTTAAAAAGTCCAATTTTACCTCTTTAACAGTGAACTAAATACTATACTCCTTTTTGGCAATAGTAGAATTTGTGGTTCCCCTACTTTTGTCTTGACTCTGGGACTGTCAAAACAGGGATTTCTGGATTCCAGCAGGATATAAGGTTCTAGGGTACACAGATTCCCTCATGAAGAATGAACTCTCATTTCAGTTATCGCTAATACCCCAAATCCAACAGCATATTACTACCATAAGTTTTGGGTTATTCAAATAATGACTAGACAGCCACAAATAAAAGACTCATTTGTCTTATCCCAGTGATGCCATTTTTGTTCCAATTAACGACATCTGCAAATCATTGATGCATCACTTTATATAAATTACTGAGCAGCCACGTCAATGATTCCTGTCATGCTAAGAACTGGATGACAATCCATCTCTAGTGCTAAAAGGGACATCGGCATCAAAATGCTTGTTTGATATTTTAGCTTGATGGAATAGTCTTATGAATTCTTATTCCAAGATCACTTGAACAAGAAAACATAGAGGTATGATTCTGACTTGCCCAATTTAAAAGCATTTTTCTGTGGCAGCCATATGTATTCAGTTATTTTGTAGTCTAAAGGGCAGTGTTTTTTTAAAAAAAGAAGATTCTAAACTTCCAGTTCATCCTGTTGTATCTTTCTAATATGTTGTTAAGTCTAATGGTCCATGAGGAGACTACAGATGGAAAACCTTTGTAGTTGTGTCTCTTAGACTGGGCTGTTTCCTGCAGTGTCAGTAGATAATTCAGTAGTGCTAAGGTTACAGCTGAGAGAAGGAGAGAAAATCCTTTAATTGTATAAAATCATGAGATTAAGTCTTACCCTGTATGTAGTTTGCTGTTAACTAAAATTGTTTACTAAAAGAAAAAAGGAAGAAGAGAAATATACCCTTCTTCCATTTTTGAAAAATGCCATGAACTGTCTTAATTTATTCCAAATAAAATAATCAACTAACTATTAATATTATTTATTGTGTCTAATTTCTTCCCAATAACCACACCGTGTGACAGCCTGGGCAGGGATAAGGTGTATTCCAAAAGAGCCAGAGAACTTTTGTGGCTGAGGATGGATTTTAGACATCAGATTCCTTTATTAAATATTTCAACTTGGTCTCCATCTCTCCTTTTTCATTTTTTTAGTCTTTCTGTCCCAAACCTTCTACTCTACAGATAGCAGCCATAACTGAAATCAAGTTCAATAGCATGGCCATTTTCATAGATCAATGTAGCTATGGTTACTTTTTAAAGAAGTTTGAGACTCATTCCTAATTGCACATTTGGTACATGAATGAAATCTTAAGTGGGTTCCCTGTTCTCTTCAAAGGGGAAGCACTTTATATAGAATATGCTTTAGAGAAATAAAAATGATCATAGTGTCCTTCAAAGCCACTAAAACAGTACAGAGCATTGGCAGGAAGAACGGATAGTATGGCAAAATATCTCTTCATGCCTGTTGCTTATAAAGCAGCAGACCATTGCTGTCTCATAGTTCTATTAAGAAGGAAGACAACTTAATTGCCAGATCTGGTAGACACCTGGGGTAAACGTGAACTGTTCCTCCTTGGTCTATTTAGAGATTTCCACAAAGTAAGAATGCACAGTGCTTATTTCAATTCAACACTGCAACACTTTTTCAATCCTTTATTTGATCCTGCCCACTGTAGGGCAGAATCTGGTGGGATTTCAACCCTCTGGTTTAGTTATCCTTTATGACTCTATCTTGCACCAATACACAGAGTCACCTTCTCTCCCCACCAAAGGAACCAAGTTGGCAAGGAGCTCATTCAGTCTTCCTTTTAAATCCCCAAACATTCCATAGCTTTATGGTGACACCTCTATCTTTTTTGGAACAAGTCTTACCTCTTGTCCTTTCTATGGGCAGCAAATAACTTATTATCGTAGGAATAATAAAGAAGGGTGTTTATCATCAGCCTTTCTGGAATAACAGCATGCTGCTATTTAATCCCATGCTCCAGTATAGTAATCCTATCACTTTTATTGGATTTAAGTCTGCATAAGGGCAAAAGACTGCCATTAAATCTGACTAGTCCTTGCATTAGCTTTTGCTATACGTTGCATATTTTAATCCAGCTGAATTGGAAAATCCCTATATATTCTATGTTTCTATGTGTTTTAGTAAATGCATACAGATAGACCACCGTTTACAATCACAATTGGGACTGAAATTTGCATCATTATCCAATGCAGTCAGCAACATCATGTGACTCCCTTGCTTAGCAACAGCCATCTGGAAATTCCTATCAAAACTCCAAATTCATCGGTGGTTAAGCGGGAAGTGGGAGGAGTCCCAGTAAGGAACGTGGCAGTACTATTGGGGATGGAGGAGGCCCCAGGAGGCCTGGGACAGTATGTGTGCATGTTCGAGAGGGATTGCAATCTGGATTCTGGACCAATTTAGGGAAAGCATACCCTTGACTCAGGGATTCCTTGATATGCTGGGGTTCTAAGGCTGAAAGAACTGCAACTAACCAAGCCTGACCCAGCGATACAGTGGAAAACCACCACCTTCTGGGAAACCACAGTCTTAGGAAACCGACATAGGCATCCTCATACTTTGCACTCCTAGGCCCTGCTACTTGCTACTCCACTACCCCAGCTGACCTCTGTTGTCTTCTTCCTCCCGCAGCCAATGAGATATGCCCAGTCTGGCTCTTTGGGAGGAAGCTGCTGGCTGCATAAAGCGATCTTTCCCAGGTTTCATGTGGCAACAGCCATGTGTGACCTGAAGAAGAAAGCTTTAGGTGGCCTGCAGCTGCCTTGCAAAGGGTCAGCTGGGCATGCTTGGTCAGCAGTGGGAGAGAGAAAACAGCAAAGTTAGCTAGAGCATCAGGGCCACAGAATTTAAAATAGGGGGCCAAAAGGACATAAGTGTGTGTGTATGTGGGAGGGAGGTGACATTCCCCTGAAGTCAGAAATGCAGATGGGCTGCCAAGTGGCTAAATTTTGATCACATGATCGTGGGGGCACTGCAACAGCCATAACTTTGAGAACCAGTCATAAGTCCCTTCTTTCAGCACAGCTGTGATTTCAGTCACAGTCCTAAGTCAAGGACTATCTGTAGTTTTGTTCTTTTTTTGTTGTTTGTTTGGTTTAAAGAGCAGCCATTGTAATGTTGAATGGGACTCAGGCTCATGAGGTGGGGTACTCCTTTCCATCTGCCAACACCTCATCTTTAATGGAAAACAACCATACACACACAAAAAAGGAATCATATAACATAAAGACCTCAGTGGAGGGCAAAGCTTTGTTGAACAATCTGCTTCAAAGCCCGACTCAAGTTTTATTAAAAAGGAAATTCTATCCTATTGTGGGAAGGGGTTTGCTTATTGCTGTTATACAGTATAACATTTTGAAGTGCCACATATTTATTGCACATTGGCTATGCCAAAAGGAGACATCATAGTTTAATGGAACAGCCCCACACTTTTGTATAGCCCCACACTATATGAATAGTTCACAAAAGCAACCTTCTTTATTTAACCAACCACCAAATAAGTTAAAGTGATTATGTCTCTTTTCTTTCCTCATGTCCATTTTTTGAAACATCTCTACCATAAGCAGCTTGAACATTGAGTTAGCCACCTTGCTTCAGGGAACACTACTGACTTTCAGATGAAAACAATCACAAGTCCTGAGGTGATTTGAAAACAGACAAAGCTAATATTTTAAAATGGAACTCCCTGATTTAAAGACAATGACCAAGGGATCTTTAATTTTAAGTTATTTAATTTTAAATGTCATTATATTTAAATTATTGAATTATTATTATTAATACTAATACTTAATGCATTAAAATCAAATTTATCTGGATAGTAATATTAATTAATATCATTAATATTTAAACTGTTTACTTAACAGACCTCATGATGTGCCATTTGTATGATGCTGCAGAGAAGTAGGGTACTGATGCAGCACCTTCTTGTTTCATCCATCTGAAGGAGATTATGGATTTTTGGTGAGCTGCTTGCTTTGTTTCTTGTAAAAAGCATCACGCTAAAGAGAGACTAAACTGACCCCTTATAGTTAAGAAAGAAAGTCTGCAAGAAACTTGTTTTTCTCAAACCTCCCATAATGAAATAATAGAGCCTATTAGGCGGACTTTGGAACTAGGCAGCTTAAGAGTAGAACATCCAGGTGTTATTTATTGTCCAAAGGAATAAGAGCTACAAATTCTTATATAAAGAAATGCTCCCAATCAGTGCAACTTCACTAGATTCAAAGCTAGCATCTTTTCTGCCCTTGAAGAACCAATCTCTCCCTCTCCTTCCCTCTCTGTCTATCTCTTCCATGTTTCTCATATCATGCATTTTTAGATTATGACTCTAAAGGCCTGCCTTTCTTTTGTTCTTGATTTAAATGCTTGGCCTTAGTACAGGAGTGAAGGAGGCAAGTAGTTCACAACATAAAAAACAGTGGAAATCAGTTTGGATAGACATTACCTAATGGATCTTTTTGCCATACTTTTTAAACTTCGTTTTAATCAATCCTGAACAAATGTTCAGTGTTAAGAGCTTTTGTAATATTTCAGAAACCACTACAGGATCAGGTACTGTATATACTTAGGTGTTTATATAATACTTGAATATGATTAGGCAAACCCTACATTATTACATGTAAAAAGGTATGGATTATGATGTTTTTTTAATTTTTGGAAAGCAGATAAACCCTAAAGATTCTTTTTGCCTCTTGCTGAATAGGCAGGCTGCATACTAAACAAAACATCATGTCTGCTTTTACTGCATCTGTCAGCTATGATAGTCAACACAAGATCCTTTTCACAGTCAATTCACCACGCATTCTGGGAGACCTTGGCTCTACAATTATTTCATTTCCTCCCTTGCAAATGTAATTTCCACTTAGTTCCTTAGAATAAAAGGTAGACAAAAAAGGTAGCAGGGGTAGCAGAATATACTGATTAACATTATCCATTCAAAGTGATGAAAATCTACAGATGAACAATGCCATAGTTTATAGGAAACAAAAATCAACTCAGATCAGAACTAAATTGCCTTTTATATGGTTCAAAAGTGGTTAAAAATGCAACCATGTCGAATTAAAGAAATGTAATCAGAAAGCTACAAAAACAGAAGTACGGGGATTTTTTTATCAGACAGTACTGGTGATCAGGAAGGGAGATTTTCTTTTAACACCCAAATTTAGAAGCAAATAAAATAAAACCATGAAGGCAAGTGACAGAGGAAATAACTCCCTTTTCTTTTCTACAAATGATAAAAGCATTAGTATGGAATAAAGCAGTGCACGTAAATAGAAGTGAATTGAATTTCCACTTCATTTGTTGAGGTTTACCCCTTTGAACTATGAGATGCAGGCCTTGGAGAATGGGTGTTCCTTTTTCCACTGATAGAGCAGGAAATCAGAGGTTTAATTAACCATTATTATAACATTTGTCTCACCTATTTCTTTTTTTCTTTCAGTAATAAACTGCCTGACATCCTGGAAAAAGGACCAAATGAAAACCTGAGAAGAGTTTCTTAAAAGCTGTGAATTGTTATAAAACAACTGACCCTCAACCGGATCTATCTGAAGTATGTATTTCTGAAGAGGGATTAACTCTTTGATGATAAATCAGCACTTTGAAAGAAAATGTACAGTCAGGTAATACCATGTCCAACCGTACTAGGGATTTATTCAGCTAAACAGATGGAGGCTTCAAAGTGTTGGATCCCAACAACTTCAACTAGCTCAACAGCCTGAATCCCACTGATTAAGAGTTGTTTCGACAGCTGTGCCTCAAGCTGAGAAAATATTCATCTTCTTGGCAAATGTATGCTGTACTACGACCAATGCTACTAAATGTCTAACTTCAACTAGAGTCCTTGTATTATTTGGGCCGAGCAACTAACATGGCTGGAGATCAATATCCTGGTAGCTGAAGTTGCAATTGTTATTTCCAAATTTTATGTCTTTCTTAATGTCAAAAATCAGGAATGCATCTCAAAGCTGAAAAGCTGGCACAAATAGAAGAAGATTTGATGATGATTGGGGTGATTTCAATGTCCCATTTCTGGGGTTGGAGACAGTTCAGGAATTCATGGCTGCCATGATGACCATGGCCATGTGCCAGATCATTACCAACTCAATCCAGATATCTGGCCACATATTGGATCTGGTCTTCAAATTGGGGCAGATAAGATATGATCTGATTCTGAGGATTTTTTTCTTAGTGCCTTATTGTGGACCTAGTAAAAATGGATTAATGGCAGCCAGCAGCCAGCAGCCTTCACAGTAACTGCTGCTGGAAGAGTAGATAAAAACAGTGACCAGGAGAACATCTGTTCAGCTTTGGTTGGTACACCACTCGCAGCCTTACCTGGAATAGAATGCTGTTAGGATGTTCACTCAAGTTCTCATTTAGATTACTGTACTCATTGTACACAGGGCTACTCTTGAAGGCCATCAGAAATGTCAACTGGTGTAAAATGCAGCAGCAAAACCAACAATTATGAAATTTTTTAAAATTTCTATGTGCACGGATGTTAGGTTTATTTCATCACTATCATGTACATGTGAACCATTATGAAATGTCATTGCCTTGAATAAGACAAGGGTTTCAAAAATATCTAAAATCTAGTACAAATAAAATAGTGGCAAATGTAGGATGTAGGTGTAGGATGTAGAATGAGAGTGAAGGTTTGTTCTCTGAGCTTGTGGGTTGGTTTCTGAACATTTCGTTACCAGGCAAGGTAACATCTTCAGCGGAGTTTATAGAATGTCAGTGTTCTTCTGTTTATAAGGACTTCAGGTGTGGGTTGTCACGTCTTGAGATCTTGATACATTCAACCTAAAGCCCTTATAAACAGAAGAACACTGACATTGACATCCCCTAAACTCCACTGAAGATGTTACCTAGCCTGGTAACAAAACATTCGGAAACCAACCCACAAACTCGGAGAACGAGCCTTCACCCTCACAAATAAAATAGTTCATAAACTCTGAAGTATGTAGCATTTGGAGACATCAACCGAAGTTATTACTTACTGAGTGACAACTGCAGAACTTGTGCTTTTGATCATTTTATGAGTCTGTTCATCCAGCTCTGAAGATTTGGAACTGAAGTTTGCTGCTAAATATTTTTTAGTCAATTCTGATTCTGTTCCAATGGAACCCAAAACTGGCATAGATTTAGATTCAGATGTAGCCAAAGTTCCAGTTGGATCTGAAATGTATAAGAGTCCCCCATTTATGTTACATGTTGTTCACATAGCTCAAATCTATATATACCTTTAAATAATGTTTATACTGGGCATACAACTGCAGATCATTTATAGTGTTCAGATCTCCTGCTAATATATTCCCACTTGGGAACTGGGAGTTTAGCCTTGGGAATAAGATAATTAATTTCACTATATAATTTACTATTTTGCCAAGTGTCTAGATACACTATATAAGTACTGTGGACAAAGCAATATGCTTGTAATCAAATCGAGCTTTTTCTCCAAAGTTAGAGTCATGAACATAGAGACTTAGTTACTAGACTTAGAGACTAGTTAAGCAGGTTCTTTGAGGTTTACCTTCAGCCATATCCTTTGACCACCTTTGACGGTTCCTACTCTTATCAACAGATGCTGCTTTACAAGAGTAGCTAATGAAACTCAAATCAATGGGCCACAGATACCGTGTTTTCTACAACAGTTTATCAATGTAAACTACATAGTTTCCCCAAAAGTGATCTGTTATTTAAATAGAAAAGTGGCACTATTTTAAAAAATGTAGTAGTTGAAAAAATTTTGTTTGCTCTCTTGTACACCAATGTTCATCCAACAACATGCAGTTTTCACTTTCTTCCTTTGTGCTTGCATTATTTGGATATGCATGGTAATGGACCAGAGAAATGAGGGAGGTGACATGTTTGCATTTATAACTATTAGCAGGGGAAAAATAGAAAATTTATTTCCTGACTATTTTTTTATTTGCCATTTTTAGGACAACACCTTCCTAAGATGGCTTATAGAAACAGCAAAAACCTATAGAATGCAACTGTTCTGCATAGCAATTTGCATAAAACAAAGTTGAAGATGGTGAGGAATGTGGTCACCAAGTTACTGTATGGGATACCTGGCCTGAAGATGACATTTTTGAAAAAGCTGCACTGGTTTAACAATTGACTACTAAACCTGGTTCAATATTTTTATTATGATATATAGTTGGACCAGGACCTCAACAGATTGCTTATCCTATCCCATTAGATTTATAGTCTTGGTTGATTGCTGAAGTATCGGGGAAGATCCTGCTAAACATGCTGAGAAATTCTGAATGCTATCTGATGGCTTGTTATTAGCAACCCTTTTCTGGAACGGTGCTCTTTTCTTCTTCCTGAAATTTAAGAAGTGTTTTCTATATTACATTTAGGCAGCTGCTGAAAATTTAACCTCTTTTCAGGTTTCCCCAGTACAACTGCAGACATATGTTTTCTTCTTTCCCTCCACATTTTAATGAATATATTTAGTTGAATATTGGTTTCAAATTGCATTAAGTACTGTTCTATTATTTATTTTACTTAATAATTAAAAATGCTTCAAGATGTTTCAGCATAAAGATTTACTAATTAAATAATGCAAACATAGTAAGGATACATGAGAAGAAATTTTACTGATCATTGAAAAGGTCTATCCAATGGTACTCAATCTGACTATGCCAAATTTACAAAAAAAACTTCTTTTGAAGAGTATCTCAATGGGAGACACATTTGTATAGCTGCAAGCAGCCCTTTAATTTACCAATCTCAAATGATTTAGGACTATGTTGTTTTAGAAATGTTCTTATCAAATGTCACAAATATATTGATGTTCCAGGCCATCCTGATACCCCTTTGTTATTATTAATATAATATCCAACTGTTAATGTATCTGCTCATCTTATCAACTGAAAAAGTTCATATTAGTTGAAAAAGTCACAGCAGCTTTTATCTCAATGTCCAAAGGAGTAGAAGCTTACTTAATAATCCAACAGTTTACTAAGCTGTGTTTACTGTGATGTTAAGAGCACAACTATTATGAGAACACAAATTAGCTGAAAATGTGGTCAGAGCTCTGCCAAGTAATGAGGATTTGCATATTATAGTTTCGTAAGAAAAACTTGATCAGTGGAGTACTATTGAAAATGTAACACAATCCAGTTGCAGGTTCTGAAAACATTACTTACTGCTACTATCGTGATCAGTTGTCACTTTTCTGAGTCTCAGAATTCTTTCTAATTCTGTTTCATTACTGTATGTGTCAAGGGATTTTAAACTTCTGGAACTTGCAGATGTATTCAAAGTCTCCTGCAATAAAATATATCAGTGAAAAATGACCTGTATGAGAATCAAGAAAACTTAATGGTAATTGTAAATAAACCCCACGCCATCTGTTTCTAAGTATCTTCTAAAATTATGGACCAAGTTATGATGGCAGCGCAAAACAAAACATCTTACATATACAGCATGAGTCTGGATTGTACCTACATACTCTTGAAAATGACTATGGGAAAAAAATGAAAACGAAGGATATAATTTTTTAACTTGGCACATCTTTAAAGACTTAAGCAAAACAGCATTTAATTCCCAATGTTTCCTCCAATTAAGTTAAATCTTGCATTTTGTTAGTTCTTTGAATTTAACAGAGCAGTCATATTATTAGCAAATCAGTCCTTGCTATTGTGCTTGGGCTACAGATCTAGTAGCAAAGCAAATAGCATAAGCTGTTTTACATCACTCTTGAAATGGAACAAATTAATATCACTTTGTTTACCACAATTATACAGAGGCCAACATAAAATGCATAATTAGCACAGTAACAATATACATATAAGTATTTTGCTTTATGTCCCCTGATCCTATTCTTTCCATCTCACTGTGTTAATGACTAGGCTTGTGTGCGTATTAGAAGTTGGTTCTTATGAAGTACTTTTTAGTTCCAATACAGAAAAGATGTACAAGTAGCAGATTACAGTAGATCTTATTATAGCTAGGACTAAGATCTTATTCAGTCTACAGGCTGAAGACTTTAGATGGAAAAGGGGTACCCACATTCTTTCTGTAAAAGCTGCAGAGAAACTGATGAAATTAAAAGAGACACCCACAGATCTTATGATATCTGTCTGCATCTTTTTTTTAACATATGCCAAATATCACCAAAATTTTACCAGGGAAAAAAACCCATAGTTGGCCTCCTTGCCTCTTTCCATCCCATTTCTACCTCTACCCTGCCAGATCCCAGTCCAATTTACCAGTATCCCTTTTAGTTCTGTCACTGCATTCTCTCCAGATTTGGTCACCTCTGGCTGTAATTAAAACAAAACATTCATCTAGATTAATCTGATTTTGCAGATGCTAAATAAAATATTCAAGAGTCAGAAAGAAAGAAAGAAAGAAAGAAAG
>AZIM01000475.1:32272-42295 GCA_000516915.1 Ophiophagus hannah | reverse complement strand
CCACCAGTGGTCCCCAGCCCACCGGTTGGCGACCACTGGTTTAGATGGTACAGTACTGCTCAAGCAGACATTCAGAGAATAGGTGGGGATTTGTTTATTTATTTTGAATGATCCTGAATAACAACCTGTATTCAATATCTAATTGTTTTAATCTTGTTTTTGATATGTTAAAATAAAATGTCAGGTGTCTTAGAAGCTGGTATAATACTACACATAACAAATAAACAACATCTATTAAAATATAACAGTGGAACTAAGAATGTATTAATATAACATATAAAGGTAACAAAAGACTAAGAAATGATGTAACTGAGTGCATTTGAATTCATGTGCTCCTAAAATACATTGTGGTATAATTACTGTATATGAAAAGAGTTTGTAATATTCAGGATAAGTATTTCTCATGTTCAATACCATTTTTATACCTTGTTTCTGATTACCTTTCTCCTTCTTTTCTGATTCTGTTCTCCTGTATTTAAAAGAGCTACTAAAACCTACTTAGAAGAGCTACTTCTAAGGAGATATTAGTTATTTATACGCTCCAAATAATGTTCAAATGGAATCCTTCAGATGACACAAAAGTTTTAGATGAACTGGACAATGCAATCAGTGATGTATCTAGCTTCACTAAACTATATAATGAAAACGCATAGCGTATACCTGTGATGGCAAACCTATGGTACTCGTGCCGAAAGTGGCACACAGAGCCATCTCTGTCGGCACGCGAGCCGTCACCCCAACTCAGTTCCACAGCACATGCTTGCGCGCTTCCTGCCAACCAGCTGATTTGCGGGTATCTGCTGCACATGGGTGGGGGGCGGGGTGCATGCGGGATGCATGCGCAGGGGGCAGGGGGAGCACTGGGGGGTCCTGCACACATGCGCAGGGAGGAGCAGGAGGGGGTCACGCATGCATTGCATTATGGGTGTGGGCATGTGTGCACGCTGTTATGCGTGTGCGCATGTACTTTTGGCACGTGACGACAAAAAGGTTAGCCATCACTGCCGTATACTGCATCTTCTGGTTTTTATTTATTTCATATAAGATCACTATGGCCCAATCTGCACTGAGAACACCATACATGAAGAGATGGTTTCTTAATCCTTCTACCCAGTTTCTCTGATATTAAAACATGCCTCGCCTTCTAAAAAGTGCAGTGTTAGAATGGAGCCAAGAGGCATAAAAATGTTGGTAGTTGGCTGTTGCACATCCCTTCCACAAATTGTACTCTCACAAGTACATGGCTTCAAAACAACTAGCCCATCTCTTTTACTCTTTTTTCAAAAATACATGTAGAATCAAACTTATTATGATGTTATGATTTGTCCTTGAGTATAAGATTTTTTACTTTGTTTTACAAACGGTGAACATGCACAGAAGGAATAGATTGGAACTATGGTATGGGAATTTGGGTCTTTTTTTTTTGGTTCACCACTATTGTCTTAATTGTGCCCATCATCAATATATTATCTCCATCTTCTCTGATGTATGCTCTTTGCAGAGCTCAAGAATTCTGCTCAGTGAAAGAAAAAAAAATTATTTGTAAGTATAAAATAAATGTCTATACGGGATAAGTTTCTCAGCCTCTCTCTCTAAGTTCTCATAGGAAAAAGCATTTTAAACGAAGTTCTAGTAATAAATTCTAACCACAATCTACTTTCCAGTTTGCTTCTCTCTCCCCTCCCCCCCATATTGGTTAATAGCTAGATCAACCAAAACAGAGGACTTGCTCAAAGATGACTTTGGATTTTATATGAAAAAGAAACATTAAGGCAGGAGTGTCAAACTCAAGGCCTGCGGGCTGATTCAGCCCACAGAGTGCTTAGATCTGGACCGTGGGACCGCCCTGGAAACAGCAAATGTCCAGTCTGCGGTGCCTCTGCCAACAAAAATGAAGCATGCAGCCCTCCTGAGCTCCGTTTTCACTGGCAGAGGGTTACAGGAGGCCATCCCAGCCGAAAACGGAGCTCAGGAACCTATTTTTGCTGGCAGAATGTTCGGGCCACAGATGCCCCCGATATGAGTGACGTCAAGCTGGCCATGCCTACCCTGGCCACACACCCCAGGTCAAACACAATCCTGATGCGGTCCTCAATTTAATCGAGTTTGATACCCCTGCATTAAGGTGTTATAGTTTATCTTATATCTCAATGAATGAAATTAGTGGTATCAGAGCAAATATACGAACTTCATTTAAGAAATGTGGGCTTCATAATCAGTCTTCAGCTTCTCACACTTTTGACACTGGACTAATGCATTGAAGACCAATTTTGTTTTCCTCTGCTGAAAGCCTTGTGGGCATCATTCTAATGGATACTGTTCTAAACAACTTGACTCCTATATACTTAAGTTATTGCCATCTTCTTTCTTTTTCGTTATAGTTCCCAAGAATAGCCCCTTAAGGAAACGGCAATTCACTTTATTGATTCATTAGATCAATTACTAGTCTGGTGAAATGCCCATAATTATAATGGAGGGGGGCCACTGGTGGAGGGAATGTCACAATGTTGAATTTAGACTTCCTCAATCTGCTGCCTTACAAGGATCCTACAATTTCTAGCAAGCAGACCAACACTTCTGGAATTCATCAGGATGGGGAAATACATTATATTTATTAATTCATCTTTATAGAAAAAATAAAGATATCTGTTTGGGATAGGGCTTATTTAATTTAAATTTAAAGTGATTTAAATCACTCTTCCATGATGTTTAATTATCAAAACTAATTAATAAATGAATAAATGATGAAGATCCCTTTTAATTAATATTTTATTGAAAAGGGATATATTATTATTATCTGATATAATATTAATACCGGTACATGTTTAATATTACAGTTAACATTTTAAGCCACCCAGAGTTGACCTGTGATAAGATGGGCAGCCAATAAGTAAGTAAGTAATAAAATTTCTCATACATGGATGTTAGTTTAATTTTTTAGGATTTATAGATGAACATGTTAACAAGCAATTATTTTTGTTAATTTTTCTGATTTGGGAGCGGGATCATGGTTTTAACTGTATTTAGTACCAAACAAAGCTTTTCCTGCTCTTTTTTGTAAAACAATTAATAGATGAACCCATCCCAGTTCAATTACTGATGGATGGCTGAAGGCTATCTTTATTGTTGTAGGTTAAGAGAAGATAGGGAATCTTTGAAACTCCAGATCTTGCTGAATCATAATTTCAAGCAGCCACAACCAGTATCCTTGATAATGAAGAAAGTGAAACATTGCAGTTCAGTAATATTTGATAGAAGAATCACAACTGCTATTATCAAACTGGGTTTTAAATAGCAATATTACTCATTTCTCCTATATAGTTTTCTTTTTCCAACAAACAAAATAATAGTCCCATTCAAGTGATGCTTGCATGCACAAATCTCAATGTGCAAGAAGTGCTAATCAACTCTTCTAACTTGGGCTGGTAACACCAGTGAAGACTCAGTTCCTGTAAGTATAAGATGATTGCAAACATGATAGTTTAGGAGTCCAATCTGTGTGGATGCGTGACAATGCCTTGCTGCAGACAATCATCCTGGGTTTTAAATGATACTGATATACTTATTTGATATACAAGACTACTGTGTATCTCCCTCACCTCATCTACCACATGACCTGGGTGCTAACCTACTTGCTGATCCAATACCCAATCTACATCCCTTACCACTTCACTAAAACATTGTTTCCCAGTTATTACCCTGCATTACCCCATCCTTATACTTCTGGGCAACCAAAACCTCTGTCCCTCCACTGTATCCACCTTGGAGCACATGTCTGAACACATACTGTATGCTCCACATCTGTATATTAATAAAGCACTATGACTTCGGATCACAGATGCCCCCTGATCCATGCACTTTCATATAATGTTTTGCAAACTTCTATTACTTATCAGAGGCCGAGACAAAGCTAAGATTTCATCAACACTGTCATATATTTCCGATGGCTAAATCTAAATGTGACATTTAGAAATAAAAGCAATTATCTGTTAAGTCAACTGGTTGGTATAGTTAACAGGTTTCTTCTTTACCTTTGGCTTCTTGTTTGTTAATAATCAGAAAAAGAAGTACAAGATTTCTGGCTTTTCAGATCTGGTCTTTTTTTCTCACTTCATTCTTGAGAGTGACTTAGACTAAAAGAAGAACAAGTATTTTCCACTAGCAGAAGACACTTTTGCTGCTAGAAGTTAAAATATCATTTCAGTGTTCTATGGTAATAGATACTTAATGCAATATTCTTGGAGACCTTGCTAAACAGGAGTTTCTTCAACAGTCAATGGAGGACACTTGGAATGCATATTGCAGAACTGTTCATTTTTTCCTTCACTTTCTGTTCTTTCCCTCTCTTCTCTCTTACATTTATGGGGGCTCCTTCTTCCTGTGCATCTTCTCTTTTTTTCATTGACCTCATTCATTTTTGCAACGTTAGAGTGAGCTAGGATTTGATTGTATGTGTTGTGCTCATTCCATGTCAACAGAATAGAACTGATCAGGTATGTTATCTTTTATCTCCATACACTGCTGTTAACAGGCATTCATATACAAAATGATAGCAGTGACAATTCCCAGTTATGATAATAGATTTGAGGTATATTCACATTTTATACACTGCTTTAAAAATATTAAATTCAATTTTCATTTAAACATCCAATTTCAATAAATATTTTCATTTAGAAATCCTCCCCCCCCCCAGCTTTGGTTATCTTTCAAGAGACAGCAAGGGTGGGAACTGAAGTGATCTTTGTAACCTGAACTGAAATGACATTTTATTTCATCATCATAGAGATGATAACAAGTCTTTCCAATTGAAATCTGTGTGTTCTGTCCTGTATGTAAGACCATAAATTGAGTACCATGGTTGCACAATTAGGACCTTTCATATCCAGCTATTAGGCAGGATGTGAACAGGCCTGGCTAACTGTGTACCCAATGCATTATTCTGAAAACCAACATTCATACATCAAGCAAGCTTTCAAGAAAGGTATCTACTATTAACCATCCTGCATTATTTATGCAGTGTATTCTGATATATTTGAAAAGCACTCTATGGTAAATTTTCCAGAAATATATGGAATGTATTACAATGCAGTTTTGACAACAGTCATATAAGATATTAAATTATCAAATGATGAAAATTGTGTTCGACCAGGATCATCACATCCATTAATTCTACTCAAACCTTTTACATACACATCATAAATATGGGCTTATAACTGACATTGTGTCAAAGTAACAGACACATGGAGATATCATACACAAACACTGTGTGTCAGTCTCACTATATAAACCAAACCAAGAAATCAATTCTACTCAGCGAAAACTCCTTGTATTAATTTTGACCATAGTAATAAAACCATGCAAGTCTGGCTTGCTTTATCACCCCGCTCCTTATGGTCAGGTGAATTTGGGAGGTATCTGCCTTAGTGTTTTGCACATGTCTTCTTTTTGTTTTGTGCTTAAGTCATGTTTTCCCTTTGTTTCCTTGGTGAAGGATATGGCTATCTCTATCAAGGTAAACACTCAACAATGCTCTTACGAATGTATATAAGTCACAATATTGTCCACAACTACATAAGTTGTGGCTTTTGTATAATGATGTCATGACACATATTTTGTCCCTTATTCAAAAAGAATAGCAGCATGTTAAAATAATGTTCATTTTAAAAAATGTGAAGTAGGGAGCAAGCTGGCCCTAGAATCAAATGGCAAACCTATGGCACATGTGCCGGAAGTAGCACTCAGAGCCATCTCTCCGGGCACCCCAGCCATCGCTCACTGCTCTTTCGGGTTCCAGCATCCGCATGCATGCCAGCCAGCTGGTCTTCACACGCACTGGAAATCAGAAGAGCAGCTCCCTGGTGCGCATGCACACACCGACCACCTGGTCTTCACAGGAGCAGGCGCATTAGAAACCGGAAGACCAGGTGGCCAGCGCGCACATGCGCATGGGAAGGTGAGCTTCTGGTTTCCGGTGCTCCCATGACTGCACGCCAGGGAGCTGCTCTTCCAGTTTTCAGTGCGCACACACACAGCACTCGGTGCTTAAAAGATTCACCACCACTGCTCTAGAACCACTGATCATCCTATACATGTACGGGTAAATAGATACATGTTGAGATATGCCTGAAGCCAGTATGGGACACTACCATTCTTCTGTTGCAAAAAAGTTCCGTAAGTAAAGTGTTGTGGCTGATAAGATGCTTCTCCTAGCTATTTCTCCAATTTCCTTCTCCAAAGTACATTTACTTGGTGGGAACCAAAGCAAATGGGCTTTATAGTTTAATATCTATTTATTAAACTGGCCTTGATACTTTACCAAGAGCAATGCAAGTTAACTCTTAATGGATATGTTGGTTAGAGTGCAATAACCATTTTTTCTTTTAAAACTTGCACTAATTTTATGCATATTTTAATGGCTTCTCTTATTTTTATTCTTATTAAATTAAATATATAATAATGTCTCAGAAATCAGGAATGGAAGGACATTTTGGTGGGATATACACAGCTATGTATATACCACCAAAATGTCATTCCATTCCTGATTGGGCCACACATTTTCCTACCTTTGGGCTACATATATTCAGGCTGAATGTTCACTAAGGGTAAGGCTGGATCAGTACGAGTAGTCCTTGACTTATAACAGTCTAATGGCTGTTCAAAGTTACAACAGCACGGAAAAAGTGACTTGTGACCACTTTTCACATTTACAACTGTTGCAGCATCCCCATGGTTACATGGGTAAAATTCAGACATTTGACAACTGACTCATATACATGACAGTTGCAATGTCCCAGGATATTCACCTTTTGTCACCTTCTGAACAAGCAAAGTCAATGGGAAGCCAGATTCGCTTAACAACTGTGTTACTAACTAGTGATTCACTTCAAAATTGTGGCAAGAGAGGTCATAAAATGGGGCAAAATTAGCTTAACAAACATCTCACTTAAGAAAAGAAATTTTGGGTTCAATCGTGGTCATAAACCGAGGACTCCCTGTAACTTTAAGGAGTTTCCTTAAGAAGATATTTAACTGACTAGAGTTTTTCTTCTACTTAACGTTTTTATTCTACTTATTCTACTTAAGTCATTACTTTATCACAATAAAAAACTCACCTTTGTAAATCTTTCAAAGCACAACTTCTTGTATTAGATTGTATTAGATTAATCTTAGGTTATTAAAAACTGAAAATATGATTTGATCACAGATCTTGATGTAAAACTCCACCCATGGGCAAAATCTGCATAGAAATCCCAAAGTTCCCAGAAATTTCACCAAAAAAAGTTTGGTGAAGGTAGAGCATCTCAACTGATTCTGAATGCTGAATGGCAGCTGGAATGGGAAGCTAGCAGGCTGAAAGCAAAGCACCCAGTTAAACAATGTCTTTAGGCCTGATCAAATCAAAAATTCTTAAAAAGAAAATGATGGGTAGGTACAGCTTAGTATTTTTCCTTGTTTACTTATAAATTAAGTTTTATACTTGGCTACACCTGTTAAGGACCCATTGTAGCTTAGAAGAACAATTAGTTTGCCTGCAAAAGATCACAGTTCAGTTCAAGACATTGAAGATTAACTTTCACTACTTTTTACAGCAAAGGAAGAACTGTCTTTTCTCTTCTCCTGTACATATGTTTCCCCCAGCCCCTGATTTTTGAAGAGACACCCCTCTTTCAGAGCTAACAAAACAGAAAAGTTTCATATCCAATCTTCTCAGCACTAAAAAGAGAGCCCACTGCACTATTGGGAAAGGAATTGTTCCTTCCACCTGCAGACTTCCATAGGATCAGCTAAGAATCTGGATGTTGGAAGGCTTCGTGAATGAGTGAGAGATGGTGTAAAACCCCAGATAAAAATTGGTTTCGGATTCATGTCAGTGCTTGGTCCATGATTAAGATTTTAGGCCAAAAATGGTTTCTGTCGTTGGTTTATTGGTCTACATTTGTTTGAATTAATTTTGTTTCTGTTAAGTGCCATAACAGGACAAAACAACATGGCATCAAGTCAGAGTAGGCTAAACTCACAGAATTATTACTACCTTGAAGAGTTGTCTAAAATGAACTTAACTTTCACAAGACAACAAGGAATCAGAAAGAATGCTAAAATTGTACTGATGAATTTATCTCATTAATACTTTCTTTTCTAAGGAGAACATACTGTAGCTTCTCTCCATTCCTTTCCAGTGCTATTCTCACAAACAACCTGAGGTAGAAGAAGAGATCAACTGGTTTGCAGTCACACCATATTGTTACTGGGTGAGCACTGCACACACCTGACCTCCTTTAAGCATCTGCCTGTTCCCTAACCTCAAAAATTAGGATACTATATATTCAGAATTGTAGTCCAAAGCATCAAAGGCCAGATTGCTCAACTATTAAAATCTGCTAAGCACTAAATTTTCAGTTAAATTTCGTTTTCTATCCAAGAATGTATTATCTATTGAAATGCTAAATCTTGAAGCAAAGTCTTAAACACATTCAGTTCTCTTTTTGTTTTTTAGTAATTTCCCTGGACAGTTGTTCAGTTGTAAAGGGTTTTACAACTCTTGTAACTGAAAGAGGGAAGACATCTTTGCAGGTTAAGTGAGAAGGGGTTGCTAGATGCTATAGGATTTCATCCCGTCCCTTACTTTCAAAATCCACCAAATGGAGAGAATCTATTATTACTAACAGGCCAGCCGGCACAACAACAAAAATACTGATAAGTAAGTCTTGATTCGGTAAGTAAATTAAGTCTCGGTTAAATCGTTCCGAAAGGAAAGTGGGTGGACTGCAACATTTTCCTGCGGGCCCACAGGGTCAGACAGAGAGGGAGAGAGCGCGCAATGAAGGCACAAGAAAAGAAAATCGAGAGAGGGGTAAGAAATCTGGACCTAGCGGATCTCCGCGCAGGGCGCCCACCGGACAGCTGTCTTGAGATGGGACCCACAAGTCTGCTGCCTCCGACGTGACCCTCCCACCCTCAGAGGCCGGTCACCCGAGTCACGGCTGCTCGGATTCTGACGCTCGTTTCAGACGCTACAGGCCGTTCCGAAACGAAGGGACCCGTTTGCCTACAGAAGGCGCCTTGGCGTCCTTTTTCCCCGCTTTTCTGAGCTGCCCCGTAAAGGAGGGCAGGCGCGAGAGGAGAAGCGAAAGCGCGCCGCTCGCAAGTCTGGCTGGGGGCTGCCGGACCACGGCTGTTTTTAAACTAAGGCCGGCGGCTTNAAACTAAGGCCGGCGGCTTTGGAGCCTTACCTTGTTCTTTCAGGCTGCTGATTAGCTCCAGCTGCCTCTCTTCCTCGGAGCCGCTCATTTTGCTTCTCCGGCCCGCGGGGTGTCTTGCGGAGGGACACCCGGAAACGCCACTTTCCCTCCGCCCCGATGGCGGCTAAGTGGCGCCACTCGCACCTGGATGCAAGTGGAGAGGGCGAGGTTTGAGGCGGGCGCTGGGAATGATCCCCGAGCAGCCTCTCTGCCAGGCTACTGCACATGCCCGGCCTTCTCTTGGAGCATGTGCGAAAGCCAGATTTCTTGCACCGAAGGCAACGGGGATTTTTTCCGCCGCTCCTGGGCAGGCCTTTATGGTCCTGGCGCAGAGAAGAGGGAAGGAGGCAGCAGGTGGAGGATGAGGCGTCATTGTGGAATAGAATAGAATTCTGTATTGGCCAAGTGTGGGTGACACATAAGGAATTTGTCTTGGTGCATATGCTCTCAGTGGACATGAAAAGAAAAATACATTCGTCAAGAAGCATAAAGTACAACACTTAATGATAGTCATAGGGTACAAATAAGCAATCAAGTCATACTAGGAAGCAGTCAGTAAGAATCGTTAGGACACAAGCAACAAGGTTACAATCATAAGTGGGAGGGGATGGGCGATAAGGAGTGNTGAGAAGATTAATAGTAATAGTAGTACAGTCTTTGTAAATAGTTGGACAGGGTTGAGGGAATTATTTGTTTAGCAGAGTGATGGCATTCGGGAAAAAACTGCTCTTGTGTCTAGTTGTTATTTATTTATTTGTCAATCGCTTACAAAATAATAGGTATA
>AZIM01000475.1:12356-23990 GCA_000516915.1 Ophiophagus hannah | reverse complement strand
CACAGCCTGATTAATTGCTTTGGGGGGGTGACATTTCTCTGCAGACCAGCAAAATTTTCTCGCAGACCACCAGTGGTTCGCGGCCCACCAGTTGACAACCACTGGTTTAAGGGATCATTTTTAAAAAAATACACAAATTGGATCAGGCGCAAAGAAACACAGTGAAGGTAGAATGAACTGGAGACTGTTTTATAAAGAGGGAGTGAGGGAACTTGATAGTTTTAGCAAGGAGAAAATAATTGAAGCGTACAATACTCTTCAACTGAACTACTCTTCAGTTTCCAAATGTCAGACAGAAGGTTAAAACTTGTTCTATTTATGTTATTCTGAAAGCTTTTCTGTATCACCTTAGAGTGTCAGGGAGAGAGATTCCTGCTCAGAGATTCCTTTCAATTCCATGTTTTTATGATGTCATGTTCCTATATAATTAGTGCAGTACTGTTTTTAATCTTCCTGATGGATTTGATAAAAAGCTAACCATCTTAGAATGGTTGACTGTTTATTCCCAAGAGTAACAATACTCCAAATCTTGAATGGGGAATTTGTGGTCTTTCAGAAAACATTGAACTCTCATCATTCCTTGCCAGCATGGCTGTTGGTTAAGGGTAGGTAAAAAGCTGAACAAAGCTGGAAGACCACATCTTCCTCACTCTTACTCTTCTAGATATTGCTTGTAGATCTACATGTTTATTTTTGCAGTTCAGGGTGTCAGGTAAAACTTCGTTAAATGAGGGAATCTATATCTTTTTGTCTCTGATGAAAAGGAAGATGGATTGAATATGCTACTCTAAAAATTGTCCCTGTATAATATAACTCTTCAGTGTTGTTCAGCACCAGAAGCTGGATAGCTCCTAAGCTAATGCATTGTGTAAGGTTTCCTAATAAGCATCAGGAAGCAGCCATCACAAGAAATACTAGATTTTTACTTAATTAATATAAACTACAACAGAATTGTGAAAGTATGACATTGTCTCTTTCCTTCTCTCTTATATGAAAGAGAAAATAATATCAAGGCAATCACAACTTCCTTTATCCAATATTCAAGGATCAAATTTCATGTTTTCCTAAAAGTTGTCACATATTTCCTTCATGGCCATCTCCATATTTCTGTACATCTAAATTGTAAGAGTCATTAGTTCAATTCCCATTAGTATGTGAATCTCCTAGAAACATCTGGGGCTACATACACCTGATAAGTTTCAAGTAAAATACTTATGTCAGTGGTCAGTATAAATAAAAACACCACACAGGATTCTCAAGGTTATAGAGACATGTTTCTCATTTTGCAGGGTCTGTTCCCCCACCACCCCAAACATCCAGAAACTGTTTCATCTGCAAAGGCCTGGAAAGTTCCAGCAGTGCAGAATTTCTCCTATATCTCTTTGTTTTACTTGGTGGTGTTAACTGCTAGATTCCTATTGCTTTCTTCCTTTCCTATGGAAATTAGCTTTCAATGTGATGTTTCTGCTGTACAGCCATTTTGTTTGAATTGGTAAATCCACAGGTACTGATCAAAACATACACACTACTCAAAAGTCTGCACAGTAATAAATAGATTATTAGATTGTGTCTGTGCAGATGTATTATCCATGCTATGGTTGCAACATGACTTGACTTGCAAAACCCTTTATTTGAAAAATATCCAAAAGCTTCAACTGATGGAAAATGTGACAGCTAGGTTGCTAATTAGTGCACAAAATTGCCATTTCAGAAATCCACACTGGTTGCTAATTTATTTCTAGGCATAATTTAAAGTGTTGATGTTAATCTTTAAAATTGTAAGTGGCTCATGGCCTATCTGAAGGATTGTTTCTCCTGTGACATACCTCTTTGGACATTATGATCTGCCATAGAAAAAGGTTTTTTGCAATATGCCTCCCTTTCAAGCAAAGTGTTAATTGACTACACAAGACAAAGCCCTCTATTTAAAAATCTGGTTGCTTTATGATTTTAATAGACAAACTTTTGATATATTGTATATAATACTGTAATCATGTATACAGTTGCATAACTAACTTAAATGTATAAAGGTGTGTTTGCATATACTGTGTACACATAGAGAGAGCCTCCCTCACACATATATAGTGAGATTTTTAGCTTCTATCAGTGTTTTATGAATGGAAAAGCACAATACAAATTGCATCCCTAAAGATATAGCCTTGGTAAAATAACAATAAATCCATATAAAATATCAACATAGTTGATTTATGATTTCTGTTCTATTTACTAAGTTAATCCTGGTTTCCTCTTAAATGTTTTAGCTTTTGAATGAAGATGCATTTTTCTTTTCTTATTTTCTATTATATAAAAGCTGCCTTCTCTGAGTATTTAATGAGGTCATAGCAGGGGAAAGAAATACAAAGATCCTCTTTGTGGAGCATGGTTAATTCAGCCATATGAGGAGATTAAGTGCAAATAGGAAAACTGAGTCAGCTGACCTAACCAACTTTCCATATGAGAATTAGATTTAGTTCCAAAAAGCCATGTGACTATTGGGGGATAAACTAACAGCTGTTAGTCAACCTTGTTTTCTGAACAGCCTATGAGATCTATTCTCTTCTGTGATTAAAACAAAGTGTTAGGAAGTCACACAAAAGCCAGGCCTATATAGGTTTTCTCTTCTGTGGATGACATATCATACAATAAAAATATAGGATATAACTGTATGTAAGAGGCAGAATTCTTGCATATATACATGTATAGAAGTGGTAGCAGGGCAAATAAGCCTTAATGCAGCATTTCATCACTGTGTATAAAATAGCAATAACCATTTTCCACTATAATTAACATGAAAACCTTTGAACAGAAGCATATTTTCCATCACATCAATCAAAATCAAATAATAGCTGCATCATAACATATAAAAGTAAGAATAGTGTGGCAAAATTGAACTAATCAAACACATTCATAATCAACATCTATGATTAAAGTAGCAAAAATGCTAAATCTTTCTTTCTTTAAAAAAATGTAATGGGTTTGATTAGAGACATTATTTTTGTACATGATTTCTCAGAAGCCAGCTATTCTCACTGTTGTGTATTTTGCCTGTCTAGGCAAAGAAATTATAATCTTAATTGGAGGATTAAATGGTACAGGGAATCCAGTATATATACAGAATGAAATGTTTTAAAACATCTATTGAAAGCTCACATATGAATGATGACTGTTTTCTCTTGGAGTGCAAAATAAAAGCAAACATACAATTGATAGTATATGAATATGAACAGACCTATATTGATATATTAATGGTATTATTAATAATAGACCATATTAATACATATATTTTCTAAGTATCTGAAGGTAGCACATATGAATACTGTATTTTCTTCCCTTTCCTCTATTTTTTTCTCGCAGATCCTTGATGATGACTTAGACAATTTTTGTATACAGCTTTTTTCAATTGCACTTGGATAGTTTAACCTAGAAGTCTGTTCCAGTGATTATTAACTAATTAATTAGTTGCATTTGTAGGCTGTTAAACACTGCATTATGGTGATTTGCAAGAAAATATGATTACAAGCAAAAATAAATTTCAGCCTAGGGGAAAATATGATCGTAGAAAACAGTATCAATTGTAATAAGTATCAGTGTTCACCTAATATTCACTGACATTTACTTTCAAAAGCTCTGCTGAATAGTTGAACATGAAGTTATCAAAACTGGTATTATATGACATCAGTCCTGGGGAAGCTGCTCCATAGAGAAACACTTATCTCTGGGCTCCCACCCATCTTATATCTGGTATGTTCCCACCCATCTTATATCTGGGATGTTCCCCAGCCAGAATCGATATACTCAATATTTTGGTTCCACCTGGAGAAGGCAGTCTTGCAACGACCAAGAAGCCAACCCATACTGGCTTTTTAAGGTTGAAACATAACATTTTGATCTTCAACTGAAAACCTACTGGAAGCCAATGTAGGATCCACTGTAGATGTTATATGGCTATATCCGTTCTCGTCTATTATCACATTTTGCATCAGTGCAATTTCAGAGGAGTCTTCAAATATAGCTCCATGTAGAATGTATTATGTTAATTTAAACAGGAGGTGACGAAGATGTAAGTTAGCACTGTCAATTTCTATTATTGCACAACTGCTGAAACTGGGCAAAGGCTCCACTGGCCATAAACTCTACCTGCACATCCTAAAGGAACTATAAGTCTAGAAGGATACTCAAAATGTAGACTTGCTCTTTGAGGGGGAACTGCCACTTCATCCAAAGTTATCATCAGAACAGGCAGAAAATCCACTTTGGACAAACTATCACTCCATTTTGTTGAGATTCAGTTTCAGGTTGTTTTTTTTTTTTCATTCAGTTTCCAAGCATTAGGTCAAGTTTTTTCACACCATACCAGTTGAATGTGTTGAATGATTGAGTATCATCAGCATGTTGGTCATAACCTTTCCCTGGATGTTTCAGTGTTCTATTCTGTCTTTGTTGTCATTATTTTATAATACATCATAAATAATTATGATAAATTTTACAAAGATAATGTACCATACATAAAAAGTAACAATACAGAAAAAACAAGAAAAGCCATTTCAATACATTTCAATACTATTGAATGTTGCTGGCTTCATCAACTTTAGTAAGGTGAGGAATATATTTCACTCTAAAGTGCACTGACCTTTCAAAAGTAGTTGATCAGACTAGTGGAAAAGCTGGATTTAAATTCATACAGATTTATATATATTGAACATTAAATATAATTAATTTGATTACTCTCCAGTCATCCATTTAATAATTCTCCACTTTTGACATTATAAAGATTGATAACCATTTTGAATGGGCTGTAGTCAAGCTCTTTACTTTGGGTATGGTGGTGCATAGTTATTGAATAACTCAAAGGGTTCCATCTGGTACTGGTACTTTACGAATCCTGTTATTAAGAGAGCACTTGCAAGATTTTATTAGATTAACATTTCTAAACCTTGGCATGTTTAAGAACTGTTGACTTCAACTCCCAGAATTCCCCAGCCAACCATGAGAATCCCTGCATTAGATCAACATCTCCTTTCCTTTTCCATCGGCTGGCCTGACAACTGTATAGTTTGAGTGCTGGAGCCAATTTGCATTCAGGAGGCAGATTCAGCTCTGGGCAGTGAGCTTCATAATAGAGGCCATGTATTGTGCCACTGTCTTATCGGAGGACTGAATGGGCATTAGTTTAGTCACTGTGTGACTCTGTTTGGGATTTTGGGCTAATTGGGAGAAGGTAGATGGGTGTAGGTAGGTATAGAATTGCCATAATGCAGTTTGTGATTAAGCCTTTTAATTACTTTCACCTCAGTACTGAATGGCTAGGGAAATGTGTGCTGAATTGACCCTACTTTTGTCATGTTCAATAACTGAGAATGAGGGTTTTTATTCTTCCAAAAATTTCTCTTAACAGTTTTGATGAAGTTTGCAGGTTAGTAACAAGTTAGTCAAACCCTGAAATAACCGTATCCAAAAGCTTGGATTTTAAAGGGTTAAAACTAGCATTTAAAAACTCTTATGGAATCGTTTGACAACTATAAAAATTCTGGCATGTGGTGTGAGATTATGATGATATCAGTTACTGGTTAGCAGCCTACTGTACTTGCTACATTTTGCATTTTTCAGCAGTGCTTCCAGAAGCTCCAAAGGGAATAAGACACATCTGGCATACTAAATGCAGCTATTGAGGCATGTCAATATCACTATAAATTTCTGATGGAATAAAAGGGTTCAAGGAAATGGTAACTGTGAACAGTAAATTTGCTCCACATTAGCTAGGACTTCATATTGGAGCATAACTATTAATTTTATTAGCTAATCATTTTAATAAGTAGTAAAGCATGTGAATGCTTTCTACATCTACTTGGTATTTTTATAAGACCAAGAGACAGAAATCCAAAGTAATAACAGAACCACACAAGAAACTCTTTATTTCAGTAACCTTGACAAAGTCACTCTAATTTCTGAACATCTCAGCAATACATATACCATGTCCATGTTCAGCCTTTATTCCCAAACAAAGCTAACAAGTTATGCACTACATTTCTTAATGCTGCATTGGTTGAATTGATTTTTCTTTCCTATGAATACAAAGTACAGTAGCAAACAGGTATGTTCTGAGAGAAAATTGATTAACATGAATTATTTTTCTTTTACAAACTGTACTAAAATATTTTGTCTTTATCTAGAACAGGGTGTCAAACTTGATTTCATTGAGCCGGCGTAGTCCCAACACAAACTGGAGCCTTCCGCGGGGTGGACGTGGTCAGGGGGCGTGGCCAGCTTGACATCACTCATGTCAGAGGAAACTGGTGGTCAAGTGCTAAGGCAGGATTTTCCTCAGAGCCTCCCTCACTCTCATTATAAACTCCTTCCTTCCTTTTCTTCTTTTTCCTTCCCTCTTCTTTCTTCTTCCTTCCCCTCTTTCCTTATTTTTCCTTCCTTGCTCTCTTTCCATCTTTCCTTCTTTGTCTTTCCTCTTTCCCTTTCTCTTTCCTGCTCCTTCTTGCATGCTCAAATGCAAAAGGGGTAACATTTCTCCTCTTGTTTTTAGTTTGTTTTGCTAGCCACATGCAGGTCCTTTGCTTTTTCCAGGGCTGCCTCATGGGCCAAATCTAAGCACCCCGCAGGCTGGATCTGGCCCATGGGCCTTGAATTTGACACCCCTGATCTAAAACAAAGCCAGATGTTAATATGGTTTAATAATGCTGTAATGACTGTCATTTAATGTTAAAGGAGTGTACCATACTTGGGCTCCCAATATTCCTCTTTTGTACTCAATGGGAGGAAATCAGAAGTTTCTGTTTACAATTTAGAATGAATAAGATGCTGTTTCAGTAAGCTATTTTGCAAATAGATACATGACAGGATTTATTGGATTTGGACAAAACAAGTTCATTAAAAATATATATGAACACTTTCATGAATAATCATTTTATAAACATTCTCTTTAAGGTTATAACCTTAATTTCAATCCACATATAGTCCTATTGTTCCATCTGCATTTTATAATAAAAAACTTAGTCTACTTTATCATAAATTTTTTCATTTGGTCTTCTATTTCAAATTTTAATTAACAATTGTTAATTGTTAAAATTGCACCTTAAATAATTAACATGTAATTTTAACAATTACATGTTAACTCTTTATATCTAATTCCATTACAAACTCAGCTTTATTATGTTCAAAGCCATGTTTTTTCCCTTACTTTAAAACTTTCTAATAACCGTAAAGAAGTAAAGAGGTAAATGATTAGCAACTACCTCCTTTGCCATCAATTCTTTCTCTTGATTTTATTTTGTATTCCTCTTAACAAATTCTAGTATCTCACAATAAATTAGCCATTTGTATTTGCTATTATTTCTTGTCTAGTAAATGCAAGGTGTCATTGAACACAACCTAGATATCTATCTATTCTGTATTCTTGATACGGACATCTAACATAACCATTTTAAAATCCACATTAATCTTGATTTTGTCATACTACAAATACCCATACTATCCAAAATTCAGATTACGGTCTCCTAACTCCAAAGAAACTTCTCTTTCTCAAACATATCCCAATCCTCCCTTTTCGATTGCATCTTGTAGCACCTTATATTTAACTTGTGTTTTTTTTCCCCTACCACACAAATTTAGATATTTCCTTCTGCCATTTTTAAGTATTGCATCAGTTATATGGAACAAAAACATTATTGTAGGAAGGACATTTATTTTTATCAGAAATTCTCCCCAGCAATAACTATTGTAATTTGTCCCATCTTAACATACCTTTTTAACTTCATTCCATGTCTTCACATAGTTATTTTGAAATAACATGCAATTAATATTTGTCATAGTGATGTCCAGCTATTTTAATTTCTTCTCAATCTTAACATTCGTTGTATTCCTCAATTCTGTTTAATCTTGTATTTTCATGTTTTTGTTAACATTACCTTATGTTTGTTCATCTAAAATAGACATGTCAAACTCACATTGTCATGGCAGCATCACATGACGTATTGGGACTTTTTTCCCCTGGTCATGGGTGTGGCCAGCACATAACATGTCCGGCCCATGGGCCAGGAGTTTGACAGCCTGATCTAAAACCTACTAAATACAAATTAGTTTAGTTCTTCCATTAGTGTTTCAATTCCCTATAAAGGATTTTCCAGAAACAACTCAAGTCATTCACTTAATTTATAAGATTAACTTACAGATATGTTAATTTATAAGCTTTTTTAATCTTTACTCCCACAATTATCTCATTTTGTCCTATAACTATATTCTGTATTTTAAGAACCAAAATAAACAAGAGACAAGATAATGAGCATTCCTGCCTCATTTTCTTTTCACAAGGCTTTCTTAAATATCCATTAAGAGTTGTGTTTTCTTTGAAGTATAAATCAATCTTCTCCATTTTGTAAAATTCTCTCCAAAGTTCATATGCTTCAAAACTTTGAACAGGAAAGCCCAATTCAAATTGTCAAAGGCCTCCATCTAAGAAAATCAGCGTGGCTTGTTTTTTATTATGTTGCTCCAAATATTCTAACATTGTTCTTTTAATTAAAAAAACATATTGATCCTCACAAATAAATTCTTGCAAAATTATTTTCAGTCTATCAGCTATAATCATTGTGAACAATGATTATTCAATTATGTTATCGGTCTGAAGTGTCTTTTTAAAGTCAAATTAAGTCAAATCTAAATATGTTCCTATTTAGATATTAGGGTGATACCCACCCCTTTTCAATTCTCTGGCAACTTTCCTCCCTGAAGGAGTTTATTTTAAAGGTTATAAAAGTTCATCCTCAAAACATTTATAATAAGAACCTGATAATCCACCTGATCCAGGCACTTTTCCTGCTTTAATCTTTTTTTATAGCTTCAGAAACTTCCCTTGTTATAGGTCCATTCATAATCTGTTTCTGATCCTCTGTAATCCTCAGTAAATTTTGCTCTTTAGGCATTCGTCTATTTTCTCCAGAGAGATGTCACTTGCTTCATACAAGTTAGAAGAATATTGATGAGATGCTTTTTTCCCCCATGGCCATGTTAACTATTAATACAATATCACCATCTTGTATTTTCAATATCGTTTTCTTTTTTCTTTTCTTAATTTATATGCCAACCATTTCCCTGGTTTATTTGTAAACTCAAAGGTATTTTCCCCCTTTGCACAACTCATTTTGGTTTCCATAAATAACTGCTCCTAAAAGAGAAAAAAATCATTATTTGAAAAAGTTAAAATAATTTGCCTACAAGACATTCATATTACAAAAAAGGCAAATGATTTATTAAAATGTGGGTAAATAATTTATTTTAGCAGGAACTAAAAAAGGAAATGTAATTGTTTTATATATAAATCCCCAACCTAAACCAGAATTTGTATTGATTGAAGACCCATGGTGTCTCTGGTCTTTGATGGTAATAAATGTGATTTGATGACGTATGGTAGATTTTTTGAAGTGGAAGTTAATTTGCAGATTTTGATTTTGGGACTTTGTGCTCCAAATAAATAAAGTATTTTTTTTATAAAGGACTTGTGGAGAGACTAATTGGCTTCTCTTCTAAAAATGGGTACTTGACGGGGGATTAGAATGGAATGATCACCCCACAACCGGATAGAACTGATCATGCCAGTCAGACCTTATTGCCTTCTTTGACAAAGTGACTAATTTAATGGATCAGGGAAATGCTGTGGACATAGTTTACTTAGACTCCAGTAAGACATTTGAAAAAGTAAACTACAGCCTACTTCTTGGAAAGATAGAAAAATGTGGGATCACCCCCAGATGATTCACAACTGGCTGATCAACCTCACTCAACATGCAGCCCTCAATGGAACAATATCTACATCACGGGTGTCAAACTCACAGTGTCATGTTGCTGTCATGTGATGTATCAAGATGTTTTTCCCTTTGGAGAAAAACGGAGCTGGGATGGGCATGGCCTGCACATGACAAATCCAGCCCGTAGACCGCCATTTTGATAACCCTGATCTACATGGACAGAAGCATGCAGAGGGGTTCTGTGTTAGGCCCATTACTCTTAAATACCTTCCTAAATGATTTGGAGGGAATAGAAGGGGAAACTCATCAAATTTGCAAATGACACCAAGCTGGGAAATTGCCAGGTCTTTAGAAAATAGATTCAGGGTTCAGAAGGATTTTGACAGACTTTAGCATTGGTCCAATCCAACAAAATGCAATTTGGTGGTGAGAATAGTAAGGTACTGGACCTAGGCAGGAAAAGTCAAATGTACAGCTATGGAATAGGCTAAGGGACTTCAAACTTGGAAAGTTTAAGACTTGTNTGAGTTAACATGACTGGAGGAAGAATTCTGGGNNNTGAAGTCCACAAGCCTTAAAGTTGTCAAGTTTGAAGACTCCTGGAATAGGCGGTACCTGGAGTAACTGTGAGAGGGATTTAGGTGTCCTAGTGCATCAACACTTAAGTATGAGCCAGCACTATGCTTCAGCTTCCAAAAAACAAATGCATTCCTGTGCTTCATCAACAGGGATAATACATAGATCATGAGAAGTGATAGTACTGCTCTGTGCTTTATTAAAGAGGCCACATTTGGAATATTGAGTCCAGTTCTGGTTGCCATGATACAACAGGGCTGTCAAACTTGCAGCCCACGGGCTGGATGCATCACGTGCTGGCCACGCCCCACCTGGTTTAGTGAAGGGGGGAAACTCCCAATACATCATGTGACCATGCCGTGATGATGCAAGTTTGACACTCCTTGTTTTGACTTGGTCTTAGCAGGAGCAAGAAACAGACTCCTTGTCACGAAAAACCCCTTTTTATTTACCTCTGAAAAACCCCTTTTTATTTACCTCTTGTGAACCCCTTTTTATTTACCTCTTGTGAATTAATTCATTCACCCACCAAAAAGTCCAGGCAATAGTCCTTCAAAGAGTTAATGGCAGTAACAGACCTTATCAGTTCCTTGCGATAATTACAAGGCCGTGAGCTCCCAGCTGAAAGGTTGCAAATTAAGTTCTGGCAAGCAGTCTCTGTGGCACAAAACACAATGAGCAAAGTCTTCAGAAAGATAAAACTGTTGTCTCCTCCAACAATCACCCCCTTCTATATATTCCTCCAGCCATTCAGTGTCTACATGTGCTTTGCTTCCCAAGTCAACTCCCTGACCTCCGTTGTTCCCCTCTCCTAACAGCTCTGAGCATATGAACGTTTGGAACAGGCCCTAGCTATTCCTCTTTCCCACTTATATCAGTCTCCACAGACAGCTGCCTTTCCGGTAGCTGGGAAATGTCAGACGGCCCTGGGTCTATCTCTGCGTCCAACACAGAGCATCCATCAGAGCTTGCCCAGACTCCAGAACTGGCCCAAGTTCCTCCCCAATCTCCTCATTGTCCGATTCTGCCGCCAGCTCCACTGGAAGCTGGTGGGCCACAACACCCCTGCCCTAGAAGAAGTGCAGAGAAGAGCCAACAAAGATGATAAGGGGTAAACCATACGATGAATGGCCAAGGGACCCAAGTATGTAGCCTAGCTTGCAAATATTGGGTTGGAAGCCGACCTATTCTCCAAAGAACTTGAGGCAGGACAAAAAGTAATGGGTGGAAGAGAGATTCAACCTAGGAGAAATTTTCTGACAGAATAATTGATCAATGGGATGGCTTGCCTCCAGAAGTTGTGGGT
>AZIM01000475.1:0-12254 GCA_000516915.1 Ophiophagus hannah | reverse complement strand
GTCCCTTCCAACTCTGTTATTCTGTCAAACCTCATGAAGTTCATAAGATCTACTTAAGAGTAAATGTAATTAGCATAAATATTGCATTTCATGTAGAGAATGAAACTGAAGTTTCATTGAAGTTGCTAATAAATCCAACTACAAAGATGCAGAGGCAGCATTGTATTGTTTGAGGATGCTGATAAAAGCGTTCTTCACCAAAATGCCATAAATCAACAATCATGCATCTAAAACCAAAAATTTGCCTTAATCTTCCTCATATATCTGTGGGGAAGAATGTAGAACTGCCTTTGGGAAGGGAGCAATGAACTTCTATGGGAGGAATATAGACTCATTCCTAAGAAAATGAAAAAGGTGTGGAAAAAAAACCCTCCAAATAATCCCATCTTGATTGTGTTTGATAAGAGAAACCCTCACAAGCTTTCGGTTTAATTTACCCCACAGTAATAAAAAGCATTCCTTCAATCCCTATTCCTCCTGTTCCTTGACTGGCCTACCTTGCAGGGCTGACAAGCTAGTTAGCATGCTGCTCTATCACAGAGGCCTGATTACACAAAACTAATAATTCTGGATGTAATCCCCATCCCCTGAAAATGAGGGACAAGCAGCTGTTTCTCCCAGGATAAAAGAAGCTGATGTAGTTGGGCCAACTCCAATGGAAACATGCAGTCCTGCACCAACAGCTTTAAATTGCACTTGTAGGAAAAGCTGATCAGATTAACAGAGTTGGAAGGGACCTTGTAGTCATCTACTCTAACCCCCCTGCCCAAGCAGAAGACCCTACACCAGGAGTGTAAAACATCAACATGGTGGCATCACGTGACGAATTGGAAGTTTTTCCCCCTTCGCTAAACCGGGCATGGCCAGCACATGACACAGTCATGGACCAATCTCTTCTTGAAAGCCTTCAGTGATGAGGCAAGCAAGGCAAGCTGTTCCATTGGTTGATTGATCAAGGAGAAATTCAACCTAGAAATAAGGAGAAATTTTCTGAAAGTGAGAGCAGTTTCCATCCATTATTCCTTGTCTGGCTTTCGGGTGCTTTGGAAAATAGCTTGACCCCCTCCTCTCTGTGGCAGACCTTCAAATATTGGAACACTGCTATCATGTCTCTCCTGGTCCTTCTCTTCACTAAACTAGCCATGCCCAGTTCCTGTAACCTTTGTAAGCTGTGAGCACCAGGGCCACTGTATTTTGCATTAATTGAAGTTCTCAGGTAATCTTTAAAGGCAGTTCCATGCAAAGTGCATTGCAGTGTTCCAGGTGAGCAGCAATGAGATACGGCTTTCACTTGCTAGAAAATGCCACTATTAGGGTCACTGCATTTGGAAGGAGAACAGGCACTATTAGGGTCACTGCATTAAAGACACCAGGCAATTGTTTCCTCTGTATCTGGTTTTGGTAGATTTTCTGTTACCTTGAACACAGATTGTTTTCTTATGGAATATGTTTTAAAGCGTTAGAGAATATGATGCCTCAAATTTAATATTTTCATGTCACAGAATGGTTCCTTTCCACTATCTCCCAAACCATCAAATGTCTTAATTTATGTAACATACATAATAAATCCTACCCTTCATCATTTCATAGGCCTTGACACTGGTGTGAAATGAAAGGAAATAAGTTATGAATACATATGAATACTTGTCTGCACTGGAAGTAAGGGCAGAATTACTCATTTCTTTTATTTCAAACCTTTCTGATTCTCTAAAATATTCTATCATGTTATCTAAGCAGTGATTAACTAAGTTACATGGAATCTTGAATTTCTTGATGTATTTATTGTCCTTTTCAAAGACAAATATGATTGCTAGGTTGCCAAAGACATTTTCTGACTTTTAAGAGTACCTAGATTACAAGACTGAACACAGCAACTGCATTCATTTAAATACATCCCATCCTCCATCTCAGTGAACAAAATTAATAGTCCTTTCAGTAGTTCTGAACAGTAGATTTAAGCAGCACAGCAGTTATAGCCTTCTCTATATTTTTGAAGGTTTTAAAGATATCAGCATCATCTCCCCTAGCAATCTAGCAGCTTAAATTTGCAAAAGAAAGTAAATGTATTCTTATTTGAAGCTTATCAAGCATATCCTGAGCTACAGTTACCTTTCTTTTGCCCATTTGTTATCTATGTCGGAGTCACAGGGCCCCTGGTGTTAATAAAGAATATGTGGATACTCTGGTAAAATTAGATTTCCAAGCATTCCTTGCACTTGGAAGATTGGGTCAAGGAGATGTTAAAATGAGAGAATTTGGAGAACATAGTCACTATATAATGCTGCTAAGTAATGTAATTACAAGATTAGATTTACTTTCAAAGTCAAATAATTAAGAATATCAACATTTGATAATGTTGTTGCATATGAACCCTATATATGAAACATGAAATTGGTATCCAAAATACTTTATAATAGCCTAGAATGATGGTTTGCATATATTTTCTTGAGTTTCATTCTAGGTGACAAACTAAACACAATTGTGTCATTTTCTTGGTAGCAACTCTCCCAACAAAGCAGTAGTACTGGCTTGTTGTTGCTTTTTTCTGGGGAGTTGTTTTGATTTTTCCACTTGATTCATAGTACAATCATGGGATTTCCTGGTGGTCCCCCATCCAAGTATTAATTAGATCTCATCCTGCTTAGCTTTTTGTAGGGAGTCAGCCAGAAGATGGCTAGGATTGCACCGAGGCATTCTTCACTATGATTGACAAGGTAACACAATATAGTGTTTCTCCAAGCATTCTTCCTACCTTTCACCGTGGCTGTATTATTTCTTAAAATTAAGCAGAAAGAATTCTTCGTCCTTGTCAGCCATTTTCAGTATCTGACAAGCAAAATTGCAATATGATTTTTTTTTATGAAGCAGCAAAGTGAGCATTCAGTGTTCACTGAAAAAGCATGCCTTTTTTGCAGTTAAGTTCTCATCTCCATTAATGGGTCAGTCAATACATGTGGTAGTGTGACACAATTATTATACCATTTTAAATTAGTATATTGGGATGGGTCATCTGGAAAAATGAAAAGGGAATGTTATTTATATAAATGTTGTATTAGTAATGGCAGTCATTGTGCCTGGTTGGAGGTACACAATTCCATTAGGCCCTGAGTGGCACCTTGATGACAGTCTCTTTAGACAGGCAATGACCAAATGGAGATCAGACTTCTCCAGGGTCAGGGTTAAGTGAGGTCAGGAGTTTTCACTCCCAGTGTTCTTGCAATATGAATTTCAAAACTGAACATAATATTATAGCTATCACAAGCTGCATGCAGCTCTTTTGCAAACATTGAGCAAAGAAGATTCACATGCTGTAGTTATGGAAAGCTATTTGTTATATCATATGCCTCAGGTCAGGTGTTGTTGGTTTTTTTGCAGCTCAGTGGAACAAACTTTTCTTTAATTACTACTAGTACTAACTTAAATTCCTAGGACAAAACAGGAGACATGTATCGGCTGTGGGCCTTAAAACAGATGCTACTAGGGAGCTTGAAAAGGACATGCAAACAGTGTAAATCTGATTCAACCTGAAAAATACAACTGAAATTTCAAGAAACAGTCTTGAACAGATTAATTAATGTCCAGTTGCTTTGGAGGAAGGCTGCTGGGTAGAATGAGAAGTTCTTGTATATCAGGGAATAGTGAGAAAATTACAACCTAGATAACCATTGATTTTGTTGGACACAAAATGACTGCTGGGAGGTGAGAGCCCCCTACTGGTTATTAAGTAAGCAGAATTAATTGCGCTTGGCTGGCCTTGTCTGGCCTTCAGAAGTAAAGCAGGTTCAGGACTAATTAATACTTGGACATTCCTACATTAAGGAATCTCAGAGCTGTAGCTTAGGCTGGGGGTGGGGGAGATGATCCCAAAGGAAAATGATCCCCAACCATCTGTACCGTAGCCAAATTGCATCGATATGTCCATTATTTTAACCAGGAGCTGAGCTCAATTTGAAGGGACCTTTCTCTCACCTAATTGCTCTAGTGAAACTAGCTGTAAGATATTTCAGTTAATATCACCACACAATTAATCACAACATCTTTTAGGTGGAGTGGATTCAGTCTGAGTGCCAATTTCTGACACAACTAATTTTCGTACATCAGGAAGATAACTTTTGGGGGCTCAAAATACTCCTTGCATTCCACTCATTTTTTATTATTAAATTCGTTTGCCATCTACCTCAGCTCAAGATAACTCTTATCCCACATATAGGATCAGTGGAGAAGGCTTTTGTTGTTAATCATCAAAGCACACATTCCCTTAGCTAATAGCCCATATCTTCCCCTTCTTACACTGTCCTTGTTTTCACCTTTAGTTGCTAACAAGCCCATTCAGGCCTAGGAAACATTAGCAGCCCCACTGGCAGATGTGCAGATCCATAGAGCTGTTTGAAATGGGCCCAGCACCTTGGCCTGCTTTGGGATCTTGCACAGGGCAGAAATGAATCAAGTTCATGCCATTTGGTGCACACTGGATTGTAGAAGAGAGATCCAGTTGTCAATAGTAGTTACATGAATTATCATTAGTCTTTCATGTTACCTGAATTGTTTCAAGAGCACTAGCAATAGCACTTAGTACTTAAGCGGTTTACAGAGTGAGCACATTTCCTCCAACAATGCGGGTCTTCGTTTTTCCGATCTCAGAAGGATGGAAGGCTGAATCAACCTTGAGCCAGTGAGAATCAAACTGCCGAACTGTTGGCAGTTGGCAGTCAGCAGAATTAGCCTGCAATATTGCATTCTAACCATTGCACCACCATGGCTCAATCCATCTGCTTTCATCAGTTTCCCCTGAAGATTATATTTTAAAATACGAAGGTTTTAACTCTTCGTCCTACACCGGAGTTTAGGCCAGACAGGAGCCATTCAATTATATTTTGCACTGGCAGCGCAACTTCAAATGTGCAGGAATGATCTGAAAGGGAAGTGCAGTGGAGGCAGACATAAAATTCCCATATCCCATGGTTGATTTCTGATCCTTGTTGTCCCATTTTCCCCTAGTGAGTAAAAAAGTAAAGCTCTTTAAAAGTGCGTGCAATTTGATATTTTCTGTCATACTAGTAGTACCTTAACAAGGGTAGGAGATATTGTTACTTTAGATACTTTTTTACTCTAATTATTTTTATTAACTGTAACTTTGTTTTGTAATGTAGATTGCTGTGTAATTAATAAATGAACACAATATTATATCAAGCCTAGGTCAGTATTGTATCAGCATGTCTGCATCTGGTAGTTAATGAGCAAAAGAGCACACAGATGACTGATATGACCAACCTGTGTTGCTGGAAAATTTAATGATTGTAATCAGATTGAAATGATGAAATGTAAGGACATAAAAGTAAATGATACTTTCCATGGATTTGGACTAGAGGCTTGGTCAGGACAGAATATCTATGTGCTACCATTGAAGCCATGGAGTCATAATGTTGGACATGAACATTATGTCCATGGATGTGAGATGGGAGACAAATAAATTTGACAATAATAAAAATACTAAGCACCTACTAAGCGCCACCTTTGCAAAGAAGCTGAAGAAACAGTGGACCACCTAGTTAGCTGCCACACAGGCTCACTACAAGCAACAGCATGCCAAAGTAGCAACAATGGTGCATTGGAAGATCTGCAAGAAATACCATTTCCCCACAAGCAAGAATTGGTGGGATCATAAAATAGAGAAAGTAACAGAAAACGAAGAAGCTAATGTGCTCTGCAACTTTAGAATTCAAACCAACAGACACCTGCTACCTAACACCCCAGACTTTACAACCTTTGGGAAGTTTCAACTCATTGTTTCTGTCCTGCCTTGAGAATGACATAAGCTGTACGGATTACAGGTCTCCTGTATATGATGTCCCTTTAGATATTTGAAAATCTCTATTATTTCTCTCCTTAATCATATTTCTTGAGGTTACAGAAACTCAGCACTTTTGTTTCTTGCAGGACTTCATTCCCAGCACTCTCACCATCATGCATCTCAATATTAACCTTGTTAGCAGTTGTATTTCACTGTTAGCCAATATTCAAATTGTGATGTACTAGTACCAGCCCAATTATTTTTACATATGCCAAGCCAGTAATCCTAAACTTGTGCTTTTCATATTTTATTTCCAGATGCAGAACTTCTCTCTCTTAATGTTTTCTATTATTATTATTTGGACCTATTGTTTAAACATATTTCCATCTTTCAGTATCTTCTCTTTCTCTTTTAAGGTGCTAAACCAATTCTCAAGGTTTTATGTCATTTGCAAGGTGATCCTCCTCCTCCTCTTTGTACAAGTCTTTAACAAAAACAGTGAAGAGCACACGGGACCCAGGATAAAGCTCTGCAATGGTCTGCTTGGTCCTGTTCTCTGTGATGATGTGGAACTATTTAGTAGTATTTTCTCAGTGCAATCTTCCAGCCAATTATGAATCAAATTTCATCTAACTTATCTTTTATTTTTTATTAGTGAGAAAGTCATTAGAGACCTTGTTGTACTTGTAAATCTCACAAACATATATAATGCTGTATGGAATATGTTCATTAATTTACCTGTTTTTCTTTGTATAATGCAAGTTGTAAGAGAATTTCAGGCGTGGCCTTACTGTAGATCTTTTCTGCTATATTATAGAAGCTTCTCACTCATTATTTGTATCAGGAAGGATTTGTTATCTATGGTAGTAGCTTCCCTCTCGATCATGTTATCTTGTGGGAAACAGGCCAGAATCCTAGTACACAGACACTCTCTTCCTCTTCCTCCTCTTCCTCTTCCTTCTCCTCCTCTTCTCCCCATCCAGTAGGGTTGATTCACAATCATCCAGGTCATGGTTGTCTGAAGAAGCTTCTTGGGTTAGAAGTGAAATGTTTTCAAAGAAAAAAACCAAGAAAGTCCAGTTGCCTTTTGAAAAAGGCAGTGGCACCTTTGGAAGTAGGGCTGATTCTGACTTCCTTTTATCCCCATATAACTGGTAGTATTTGAATAAAAACAACTCATGTTAAATGTGTGAATCACACATTTAATAGACTAGATTGTTTAGTTTAGCATTATTTAGCAAAGTTTCTATTCTATATAATAATTCAGTTCTCAAACACAAGAAAACTCAGCTTGCAGAGTCTGAATAATCACAGTGTAATACATTTAGAGATATACAAACTTCCTCAAGTGTTTTTATATTTGTAAATCTCTTCTCATCTTTATTAATAGTAATCTGGGAGGAGGTAAATATTTAAAAGACAGTACACATAAAAGCAAAATGTATCATTCTAACAATAATAAAAGTAATGAAGACAGTGAAGAGAGCTATAAAAAATAAAATAATGAAAATAGCATTCAGAAATCCATTAGCAAAGCGTGATGATGCTTCAGAGGCCTGGGAAAGTATTTTAAATGTAAGCAAAGACCTTTGCATTTAAAATCCTTAATGAAGATTTTTAGAAAGGACTAAAAGCTATGATAAAATCTTGAAAATAAGGCTAATATCTTGATTCATAATGGACTATAAGTCAATACTGTCATTCTCACTTACATTACTGCAGACTACAATTATTAGAGTGCATAGCACCTTATGTTCCTTTTTTCATAACCTGCTCTTTTTCTGTTAGGCTTGCTTATGTAATTTTATTTACCTCTGTTGTTCAGTAACAAGAAGATAAATAGCAGCGTAATTGGCTTTGTTTGCTTTTTGCCCTGAAAAAATGAAGCAGTTTCACTACAACTCCACCAATGTTGTCTGCAGTTCATTCCTTTTGGTATAGATGGGACTTCAGAAAATTGACTTGGATCACACCAAATACAAGTTTAATACCTCAGCATTACTACTTTTTCTAATCAGAATTTGGAGTTGTGGACATCACAGAATAAAGGGTAAAACTGGGGGGGGGAAATCTGTTTGTTTGCATGTATGTGTATACTGAAATGATCAAAATGATCAGCATGATATTTAAGCTAAATTTATTGGCGAGTTAGGTCAGTGGCCTTGAACAATAAAAAATCCTTTAAAAATCCTTATAGAATCAACAGTGAAATCAATTGACATTTCATGTACAGAGATGAATGTCTGAAATATCTGCAAGAATAAGAAAGATAAACCAGTATCCTTATTACATGAAATAAATGAAATTTAGCAAGGGCTCATTCTAAGGAAACCAATAAAATACTTTCCAGACATGTTGACTCTATTAAATTGTGTTTGAATATCAATATATCTGTGGTTATTTTTGTAGTAACTAAACAATTAACTACCTTTTATTTTTCTTCTAGACTGAGCCAGATTGATGATAACATCCAAATTTATTTATCTATTCAACAAATGATATGGTGCCTGTGAACACCTGCCTTATGTCTATAATGGACTTCTTATTTTTTCACATTTCAGAAACATCTTTTTTTAATGAACAGCATGATTCCAGGTTTTCACATTTCCATACAAACATGACCTTGGTTACGTATTCATCTTTCACCTTTGATTTCATATCCTATCATTACATTACACCTTTTTTATAAATTTTCTCAAATACTTTTCTCAGACTTATTTTATATATTTTCTATTCATTTCTTAACCTATTTCTTTTTACTTTAAATAATTCTCGTATCTTCATATTCATTATACCTTATACTTTTATCTGTCAGGTTTGCAGTTTCATCGCATATTCTTATTTCATCATTTCAAANATTCCATCCCAATTCAAACAATTCAAAAAAATTTCCCCCACAATTACCAATTTGAGTGTACCACCCGTTTACCTTATACATCATTTAATTAACTCCTCTTTAATTCCCAATAATGACATTTTAATTATCACCTAAAAAAATTAATAACAATGATCTCCTAACAACTACATAACACATATGCATTTTAGGCCGGATTCCACATGGCACTTTCCCCTTCAGCTACATCAAATCATTAATAATTTCAATTAAATTAATTTATTCAATTAATCATAGAAACTGATGTTAATCTCTTTACAACAATCTTCATAATTTGTTTCAACTATATTCTTAAATTCATTAAACATAGTTAGTACACTTATCATAGTTTCTCTTTTTCACATTTATTCCATTTATCTCTATGTATAATTTAACAAAGAATTCTAATAACAAGAAAACATCAGTTCCAATCTTTTCATTTTAAAAGTCTATATTTTCCTACTTTCTAAGTAATTTACTTCAAATACATTTATAATACACCACATTACCTTGAAGAATCCCCTTTCTTAATCCTTATCTAATCAGTATCTCCATGTCTTTTAAATAAACAATTTCTTTCATTTTTGTTTGATTTCCATATCTCTTTACTTCCTGGTTCTTTTTCTTATTACTTCTTTTTTCCTTCTTTTTTTCCTTCCTTTTCTTACTCCAGTTTTTACCCCCCTCCCTCTTTAAAGCTTTCTTCTGTAATTCCCTTTTCTGCTGTTTCCTTTTACNNTGTTTGGCTTTCAAAACATTCCCCTTTTTAGTTGCCTCCTCAAATCTCCAAGTTTTAATTCCCATTCTTTTTCCTCTTCGCTTTAATACTCGTTGCTCCAATTGTTCGTTGTAGATGGCCTCTTCTTTAATCAACTTCTCCTCTTCTGGCACTCCTTGTTGTTCTTCATACTCCAGAATCACCATTTCTAATGATTGTAAGGCAAGACAGCACGACTCACCTCTTTCATGTAGCATTTCTTTTATGTTTCTTAGTTCCATTTTTAATTCCAAAAAAAGTTCTGCCATTTTTAAACACTTCTATTATATTTTCTTTATCTCTTTCTTTACTCTTTAAGTCCAAACCAATTGTCCAGTAATTTAATTCAACCAGCATCTTTGATATTTATTTCCAATGATCAGCTTTTATTAACTCCTCTTTAAGTTTTTCCCAGATTCATCAAATAGTGCAAGATCCATACATTTAAGTTTATGTCAAGATCACCAACAATCCCAGAGTAATTTCTTCACGCTTCTTTCTTTTATTTTGATGTTCTGTATTTCCACTTTCCAGGGTTTTTGTACCAAATTTCACTTTTAAAAGAGCCAGGCATTTTTTTTAAAGAGTCACAAAAATTTTCCTTTACCACTAGGTGGCACTCTCTGTTGTATCCAAATTCCGCCCTCCCCCCCCCCACTTTCTCCTCTCTATTTAGGGCTTTTAAATTTCAGAGATCCAATAAGTCCAAATATAAGTTACTGGTTTTTTTTGACACGTTCAAGTTCAGCTTTAATTATGCCTATTTAGTGCCAAAATCTTATATTTATCCAATTTGAACAGGTATTTTCTTCTGGCCTCCTCCTTTCAAAGTTCAAAGCCACTTTCANCTGGTCACCACTTTTACTATCTTTCTTAAAAATGTCTTAGAATCTTAATTCCGGGGTACCTTTATGTCCAGATATTGCACCTGGTTAGCCCGGTTTTCACGCTGTCCTCTTACCACTCCAGCACAGAGGTTAGCTCTTCCTCTTCAGGGTGGCCATATTTGACCACCGCTACAGCCCATCTTCGGAGGGGAGTATGCCTAGCCAGGGAGGGGAGATGTGGCTCCCCTCGACCCAGCTGGCAGTCTCTCCCTTCTTCACCACCTCTACAGGGTGGTTCTGGCCCCAAAAGCAGATGCTCAGGGCCCTCCGACGAGAGAGCATGGATCAAAGCCGCGCACAATTGCGGTCTCCGGTCCATCCATGAGGAAGGCACCACCGGAAGTTCAGAATTGCCTGTTCTGAATGGGATTACACTGTGCCATGTGGATCAGGGAAGTATTGTGGGATGCTTCTGATTCATACGTTCTCTGTTTTCCCAGATTGAGCTAACAGCCAAGATAACCTTTTAACTTCTTTGGTTCATAGCAATAGTAATAGTACTTAGACTTATATACTGCTTCACAATGCTTTACAGCCCTGTCTAAGTGATTTACAAGAGGGGTGTCAAACTCAAGTTGTCATGGCAATGTCACATGACGTATTGGGACTTCCCGCCCCCTCGCTAAACTGGGCATGGGCGTGGCCAGTGCGTGACACATCCGGCCCATGCGCTGGGAGTTTGGCAACCCTGGTTTACAGAGTCAGCATATTGCCCACAACAATTTGGGTCCTCATTTACGGACTTCAGAAGGATGGAAGGCTGAGTCAACCTTGAGCCTGTGAGATTTGAACTGCCAAACAGCAGGCAGCTGGCAGGCAGCAGAAGTAGCCTGCAGTACTGTGCCATTGTGGCTCATAATTGTGATACAGAATATTCCTTTGGAAAATGACTTAAAGCTGGAATGTAGTAAAGTGTTTTTAACATTTTATCTTTTAACTTATTGTGTTTTATAGTTTTTAAAATAATTTTATGTTTTTTTATTTTTGATTGAGAGCTGGCCAGAGTTGTCTGAAAGATGAACAGCTATGTAAATGTTTTAAACAAACAGACAAACAAATTAATGTTGTTTATATAAAACTGCTCACTTTGTACCTAGTCAGAAAGCTCCAGTTAATCCAGAAACCAGCAGCCAGATTAAATAAGGAAAGAGAACGTATTATATCTGTGTGTAAAGCATGTACTGGCTGCCTATTTGCTTTTAAGCAAAATATAAAATATTGGTTATTACCTTTCAAGCTTAGTACCAGGCAATTTTGGGACAACGACTTCCAGTTTAGGTCATCTAAGAAGTTCACCTCCAGCTGTTGTGACTTTGTTTGGTGGCAAATCAAGATCAAACCTTTTCTATTGCTGTTCCAGCTCTTTCAAATGCACTTCCTACAGAGCTGACTAGACAGGCAACTCTATTGTAAAAGGCTCTTAAAACAGATATTTTAATCCAGACTTTTAATTACTTATTCCAAGTATTAATTGCAATTATTCTAATACTTCAGTTCTTAATTCTTCTACTATAGACCTACCATTTCCTACATGTCAGCAGGAAAATCCCCATTGGATATTAAGAATCTGCAATGATGAAAACATGAGAAGGGAATTCTTCATTCTTGCTATTTTTATTTCAGACAATGCTTATTCTGATGACGATTTAAACAGTGGCAGAATGACATATCTAAATTTGTCCACAAAGAGAAAAAAATTCAATTTAAATATTAGGTTTTACAAGATGTGTTGGAAAGAGGAGGGCTGGGCCTACGGGATTTGACACTATATTTTGCTGCCTGTTACTTAGTTTAGATCAGGGATGTCAAACTCACATCACGGTGGCATGTTAGGAATCTGTACACAAATTAGTTGGGTTGGCATTATATAAACCAACAATGTATGTTTGTAGCTTTAAGAAAAAATCACTGTATTGATTTATACTATATTCCGATTGGTTGATTATA
>AZIM01000474.1:530046-541249 GCA_000516915.1 Ophiophagus hannah | reverse complement strand
GAATAAGTAATAAATGTTTGCCAGTAATATCTGATAGAAGAGATAGGAAAATGGTTATAGTAAAGAACTGTGGAAAGAAAGAAGAGAAGGGATAAAAATGCATCTTGAGCCTATGTCAAATGCCCACCATAGCCACGGTCACCATGACCATCCCCACCCCCAGGCCAACACCACACATATACACCCCGGCCTTCCCAGGTCAAACACAATTCTTATGCAGCCCTCAATGAAATCGAGTTTGACACCCTGCCCTATAATATGCCTGGAGCACAGTTCACTTTTATTTTTAAGAATATGTTAAGGATTGAAAAAACAGGAGAAATGAAATGGAAAATTGGTGACAGTCTATAAAATTTTTCCTACAGAAAAGAATGAGAAGAACCAGTCACTGAAATCTAGAGAAAAGAAAAACNACTGAAATCTAGAGAAAAGAAAAACAGCAATAATTTTCTATAGTATTCTTATAATGCCTTAGTTTTTATGTGCTAAATCATAATCTATACTTTACAAATCAAGTAAACTGGATTGACATAATACACTCAGACAAAACTAAATTAATATTATGGCTTAGCATGATATGACAATCTAGTCAATGTATGACAGAATTTTCAAAAGCTTAAGATTACACAAGTAGAGAAAAATTCCAAAACAGCACAGTGTGAATGATGATGTTGTAATTCACTACATCTAGGGTGCCCTCATTTGATAATGGTCAATCTGATGATGCAGTTGAGTATACAATATTTCCTAAGACTGCTGTTAGTCTTTACCATCTGAGTTGTTTTTCTTACTTCATAATCCAATGATTATGACTGTGTCTCTTACTCCAAGATGCTACCTACTGTTTTCCCCTCATCTCTTTTCTGAAAATATATAGGCTAATAGGAAGAAGGCCCAACATTTTACATTAAACCCTTAGCTTTGTTTCCCATCCCTTTACATGGCAGTTTTGCTTTAACTGTGCCTTATTCAGCAATCTGAGGGACTACTTCTTCCTGATGCCATCTATCTGTCCTATCAGGTCCAGCAGAAGAGCATGTTGTGTGTCACATCTGCTAAAGAATGCAATCAATGGGACCCAAATGGCATGCCTTTTCTGCTGTGGCTCATGCATTCTGAAACATCATACTCTGCTTCAGGAGAGCTTTGTCCCATCCATCCAGCAGCTTGGGGATTCCATAGAAATTCTGTGATGGTTATATTGTGTTTAGTTGAATGCTTTTCTCCCACAATTTTGCCAAGTTCTGGCTATGGAATTAGAAGATACCTGAGAATAACCAGCATGCTATATTGTCACCGTGGTAGCAGAATAATTCCAATATAGAAACCTATATTTTGCTGCTATGCAAATCACCCCAATCCAATTTCATGTGAATAGTCACATCAGAGAACTCACAAGAATGTTGTTAGTTCCTGAGTTGCTTCACTTTAAACTGATGTTTTTGTTTGCCATTCTTATTATATGAATTATAAATCATGGAAATTAGAATTGTTCCACATTAATATGTAACTATGAAATCAGAGAAGCATGCTTGAAACAGATTATTTAAATTATCTCATGCTATTTCAATTCATGGACATCCTTCATTGTTGAGAATGTGAGTTTTAGGTTCTTTCTAATATTTTCTGCCCCCTTGGGAAAAGCTATTTCAAAATCTCCAAAAGTAAACTGAAATTTTAGTCAAGATCTTAAATACACAGAAACCTGACAGATTCATTTTAATAGGAAGGCAGAGTACTGTTTATTTAGCTTTGGTGAACTAGTCTGAATTAAATCTTAAGAAAGAGAGAAAAGAACCCTTGGTTTCAATTAACAGATTGTTTCTTAGACTATGGAATAATTTGGGTTTAAGTGAAATATATGTAAATGAAAGGTAGGGGTGTTTGTGTGTGTGTGAGAGAGAGGGAGAGAGGGAGAGAGGGAGAGGGAGNNAGAGAGAGAGAGAGAGAGAGAATATTTTCACACCACAGTATATGAATTATCTGTTTTATTTTCTATTTGTTTCTAGTGTACTAATAGTCCATTAACTCAGCCAATTTGATGCAATTGTTAGGGGATCAGGCCAGAATCTGGAGACTGTGAATTCTAGTCCTGCTTGGGCAACTGCTAAAACACTTCCAAAAACCCTTGGCAAGAAAATAGTAGGGACTTGTCGAGGCCATTGCCAGGAGCCAAAATTGGCTCAACACACACACATGCACAGTCCACTAAAGTAATTGGAGATGTAGGATGATACTCATCCAAAATGGAAGAATTGCCACAAGAAATATGCCAACGGAAAGTCAAAAATGAAAATATTATTCTTGCTATATCGGAAACTAACAGAAACCAACCTTTTATAACAGATGCTTAAAGTAGTCAAAAACAGTAATATTGATCTCCTGTAGAAAGACTAAATTCAGACGTATCTCTTCTTCATTCAGGTAATTACAGCTGTCAAAGCAGATTACGTGAGATGCCTTCTTATTCTATGCAATCTGTGGATGCTTAGGTTCAAACTATGGATGCTTAGGTTCAAACTGTGGATGCTTAGGTTCAAACTGTCAATCAACTTTAAGGTTCATTGAGTTCCTTTCAACCAGTCATCATTCAATAAAATTATTTTATAGGATTGCTGTAGATAGAATTATGGGGAAGAGAATTATGGGGAAGAGCTAAATTATATCTTGAGCTCCTGGAAGAAAGACATTATAATAATAAGAGTTACGAAACATATAAACCTTTCAATTGAAAAAAAAAGATCTAACTTATTCAATTGAAAAGGTCCTATATATATATTTAGAAATCTTTTGTTTAATAAAATATTTTTCTTATTTTTATAGAGATACATTTATTTCCATTTTTATGCTGAGAAATATCACTAAGTCTTAAATAGTATGATGCTAGAATATCCAACAAGACACTTCCATGAAAGTTTGTGTTTGTGTGTTGTCTGTGTGTAAAATAAAAAAAGTTGTTTATTTGCATGTGTGTAAAACAATAAGCTTACATTATTTTCTACTTTGTGCATATGAAAAGAAGGTAAAATATTATATACATGAAACAGAAAAAGCTTCACATATTCTTAAACTTTCACTAACTAATAGAAGTAAAATAATCAGTAATCAGTAAACATTTTCTACCATAGCACCCTCTGATAGATTAATATATGAAGTATTTAAAAAAACCCCTCATAATATTAAATATATGTGGATATGTCTACGGAGATTCTCAGTCATCCAGNNNATGGTTGTCCCAAAGGTGCTTTTTCAACAAGCAATTGGACTTCCTTTTTTTTTTTTTTTAAAAAGATGTTTCACTCTGACTGGATGGGGGCAATGAAAGGATTTATACTCTTTGAAGATAACTGGTCATTTGGATTCTTTTAGCGAGTGGAAGTTTATCTGTGTCCTCAGCATCACTTCACTGGTGCAAATGGGTGTGAAGCCTTCTTGGAGCTGTTGAACGGACTGTGTTGTAAACTGGAGATAGATGATGACATATCCCTCCCCTCTGTTGAGAAAGGGCTGTTCAACTTTGACCCCTCTTTCAAACCAGCAGTTCTCTCTGTCCAAAATGTGGCCTTTGCTGTCTTCAAAAGACTGGCTTTTATCTTTTAAATTCAGATGGACTATCTAGTCCTAATGAGTTTGTTCTCCTATGTTGTGCCATATGTTAATAAAGTGGTTTTGTTTCCCCAAAGTACAGATCTGCACATGGCTCACTGCATTGCACTTGCTCAGTTGCTCAGTTTGTGTCTGGGTGTTTTATCCTTGGGATGGACAAGCTTCTGCCTTAGTCTATTCTTGAGTTTGAATTGTGCATGTATGTTGTGTTGGCGGAAGATCCTCCTTTTCTGATATTCCTGCAATTATGAAATGACAACGTTGCTTCATTTATTGTTCTCTTCATTGTCTGTAGAGTCTTTTTTGAGATTTGATGAAGGCCCACTTGGGATAGCCACATGTTCTGAGGGCTTCCTTGATATGTTTAGTTCTTTTCCCCACACACCCCCACCTTTGCTGGTAGGTAGCCCTTCAGCTTGATGGTGTAGAGTTTTGATTACTCCCATTCTGTGCTCCAGTGGGTAGTGGGAATCAAAATGTAAATATTGATCTGTGTGTGTGAGTTTTCTGTGAACTTCAACGTTAGGACTTCTGTCTTCCTTAATGTGTACTGCACAGAGGCCATCTATGTCAAAATTTAACATCCCTCTCTCAACAGAGAAGGAGGGATACAGCATCATCTATCTCCAGACTACAATACAGGCTTTTCAACAGTTCCAAGAAGGCTTCACACCCATTTATACCACTCGGGTGATCCTAAGGACATAGATAAATCACCAGGTGGCCTTAACGACTCACTAAAAGAATGCAAATAACCAGCTGTCTGCAAGGGGTATAAATCCTGGAGTACCTATGACTATTCTGTAAATAATTTTTTTCTACACTTGTATTATATATTCTTGTCACTACTTTTTTCCTTCTGTTAAAATTTGTAACTTTGAGATAGGGAGAAGAAATGCTTTCTTTCACTTTATTCCACAGTATGAGAGGATGTGGGAAGGTAGAAAGGGAGATTCATACCTTAATTGAGAAGAACAGAGAATAAAATCCTTTTCTATGGAAAGGAAGACATTCCACCGTAACTAATTCACTAAACATCGACCTTGTAATATATGCTTATAGTTTTAAGGTTATGTTTTTACCCCAAACCAAACAAAATTGGTTGTAAAAACATGTCTGGTCACATGGTGATTCTGTTTATCATCACATCAATTTATGAAGAAAATTATGGCCCTAACTGTGATGGTAGGTCGAGGACTACTGTATAGAAAATCATAGCAAATATTTCTGCATTAAATATAGCCTTTCTCTGTTATTAATAGAGAATTTTGCAATTGGAAGATTTAAGATTGCTTTTACTATTCAGGATATGGTAGCTCACAGGAATCTATTTTTATGCTTTCTCAAAGGAATTCCTAAAAATTCTAATTCCTAAAAAATTTTTTTAATGGAAATTAATATTTATTAACAACATTGGCCAAAATTTACAAACTGTACAACATCAAAATACTGGTTATTCACAATTTCCTTTCTCAAGAATAATGCTTCTATTAAAAGAAGCTGCATGGAGGAGCAGTTTGGAAAGCAGGCTGCTGCTACGCTCAGATTTTTCTTTGCCTTTTCTTGCACAGGAATATATTTAAATAGGTCATCAATTTCCTTCATAACTTCATAAAGCATTCATGAGCATTCAGGGAATAAAAGTTCACAGCAGTAGCTTTTGAATCACTCAGCCTAGATTCTAGGATTTATAACAAGTTTCAGAATCAAATAGTGAGGGGAGAAATCAGTCATTTAACAATATCTAGCTCTATATGGCATAGGAAGAGCCTACCAATATATGTAATCAAATAGTGCATTTATTTTGCTCATGAGATGAGCCTTTCATAACTTGTTCATTTCAGAGGTACTTCTTAAGTTATGACACTAGAGAGTCTTCATAAATATGTGGTCATACTGAAAAACTTCCAGGCAGCTTTCTTACTTTGGAATTTTCTTTTAATAAATAACAAGATTTTCAGTTATTCAGTTGTTCAATACAAAATTCAGTTATTCAATACAAACACAGTTTTCCTTCAAGCCTGTAAATATACAAAAAAGTTTTGAGTCCGCTTATTTTCATCCAAATATTTATGTCCCCAAAGATAATCATAATCCAATTAGAATAGAACAGGTACAAATGTCTTTTATGATCTTGAAAAATACAAAGCAGTTATTTTTCAGTAGTATCATGATTTCAATAAGATACTAAATTGATTCAATCACATTCTAACATTTTTAAAATATTTAATTCAAACAAACAACTTAAGAAAGCCTTTGGTTAAATAAATTTTTGGACTGTTAATTATATTTGTACCTCTTTTTAATAATTCTGTTGATTTGTTTAAAAAAATATTTAAACATTTGTATAGCTACCCATCTTCTCACCAATTCTGGATAGATCCCAATCAAAAGTCAAAACATATTAAAAATAAACAGCTTAAAACAGTAAAAATAAGAAAGACCTGGGATCAAGTCAAACTTTTAATGTGAAATAATCCAGTCTTATCCCACCACAGGTGTTCAAAGCTTTTTGGAAGGCTAAAAGGGTTGAGTCCTGCTGAACTTTCAGGAAGCAGAGTATTCCAGAGGGCAGGAGCTGCTATGGAAAAGGCATGCTTCCTGACTCCCATCAAGGGCAATATTTAGGGGAAGGAATGTACCCATCCTGTCTAACCTGGTAGGATCAATAGATGTCCACAGAAAAAGATGATCTCATAGATAAGCTAGCCCTTTGCTATATAGAATGTTAAAAATGATCCACTTAAATTGCACCAAGAAAGAACTTGGAACCCATTGGCTCAACAACTCACTATTGCAGCTGATGTAAGAAAGGTGTTATATGGACAAACTTAAGGGCCCTATTATTTTACATGTTGCTGAATTCTGGGTGGTTGAAATTTCCAGGTGGTCTTCAAGGAAAGCCCCATGTGGAGTGCATTGTAAAAATTTAAACAGATTTTAAATTGCTTTGAAGTCACTTTTTATTATTTAAATTATTACAACGCACTCTACACGGGGCTTTCCTTGAAGACCACCTGTAATACTGCATTCAGAATAACAGAGTTGGAAGGGACCTTGGAGGTCCTCTAGTCCAACCCCTTACTCTGGCAGGAAACTCTATACCATTTCAGACAAAAATAGTATACCCTAGACAGATAGTATAGGTAATTATAATCACCAAGCTATAGAAATATACTATATACATAGTTTATAATATTGTCTCTTAGGGGAAGAAGGAAATATACTGTTTACATAGCAGACAGAATGTATAGATGGAATATTTTGTCTAGATATGACAAAAACTAAACTCTCTATTTATGAAAACTACTAAAATATATTAATTTCTACTCCTGGGTTCTTACTATAATGTATTAATTTCTGTGAACTGTCTTGCAATTAATTTAAAAATATTTGTTTGTTTATTGTATTTTTTAACAGCCCATCTGTCAGATAATCAAAGTATCCTGAAAGAACCTGTTTGACTGCAATAAAACTATCTGAAAGAAAATTAATTTTCATTAATTATATTAAAACATAAATTAGGTAATACTGTCTACATATATTCAGATTTCTGAGCACCTAACATCTATTATTAATTTGTTCTTTCAGTCAAATCAACCTTTTAATATAAGTATTCATAATGACATTCACCATTCTAAAGTATTATTCACATACTGATATAGACATACACATTATCACTAAACAATGATTCTTTACCTCCCTCTAGAGGTATTTCACATATTAAATTAATAAAGAAATGTATAAACATTTTTGTGTTAACCATGCAATCTTCCTATTACTTATCACAAAGTAAGATAAAAAAAGTATTTTATATCTGTAAGATCAATGACTGTTGGAAATAAGAATAGATATTCTAATCTTGAAATTTTCAAGATCCTTTACTCAGCATGTAAAATCAACTTGTTACCTATGAAGAGTGGTAATAAGGGACTTCCTGCAGATGAGACCAAAATAGTTCAGTGACTGTTCCCTGAAAACTACAGTATATTTCATCAAAGGCAGAGTTTCTTGTACCATCTTAATAATACAGAAACAATTACAAAAAGAGAGGGGGGTGGAAATATAATGGAATTGGAAGGGACCTTGGAAGTTTTATAATCCAACCTCCTGCCCAGGCAGGAAACCCTGCACCATTTCAAATGGCTATCCAATCTCTTCTTAAAAATTTCCAGTATTCACAACTTCTGGAGGCAAGATGTTCCACTGATTAATTGTTCAACTGTTGCTTCTATCCTTTATTAATTTCCATCCATTGCTTCTTGTCCTGCCTTCTGGTATTTTGAATAATAGTTTGACTCTCTCTTCTTTGTGGCAACCCCTTGGAACACTACTATCATGTCATCCTAGTCCTTCTTTTCATTAAATTAAACATATCCATATCAAATCCAACAACTATTCTTTATATATTTTAGCCTTTATAACTTTGAACAGTCACTAAATAAACTGTTGTAAATCAAGGACTACCTGTATTGCCTCCATAATATTGAACTTACATCTTTGTCAAAGTGCTTTGCATAATCCCATAACATATGCAGTTTCCAAAATCTGAAATAGAGAACTGGAAGCAAAACAAAAGAGATGTTTCATTTGAATGGTTAAACTTGGCAAAAGTTGGAATCACAAAAAATAACAGGGAAATTAACCCCCCCTCCTCATCTTTACTGCTTGCAAAAATTTGCAGATTGTTTTTAAAAGTATTACCCAACTCTTTCCTTGATCAGGTGGGCGGTAGTGCATACTACAAACCAAACATTCTTTACATATCATTACTTTATTCATTTTAATTTCTGACTGTAGTGGTACAGTCATCATTTAACAATTCTAATTGGGTTTGGAATGTCTACCCTAAATGAAACAGTTGTTGGTGAATCACTTAGTCACAGTTGTTATGGTAGTTCTGGTTGTGATCATTAGGCAAGGATTTCATAGATTTCCTGCCCTCCTATGTTTGCCTCTACTTCAACTGTCACTGAAGGCTTTTAAGAAGAGACTGAATACCACTTGTCTGTTATAAGGCTCCTGTTTCAGCAGGCTGTTGGACTAAAAGACCTCCAAAGTCCTTCCCACCTCTATTCTGACTGATTCTGATTCTTTCACTATGTAAAATAACACAAGGGATCTTTTTAATTTATTAAAAGTTGTGCATTCTTGCTTGAAGTTTATTCTGTTTACTTTTTAAAAGTATATCAGTGGTTAGCCTAGAAGACCTCCAAGGTCCTTTACAACTCTGTTATTCTGTTATTTTGTAACTGTAATTACCATATTTTGAGATCCAATCTTTCTATTTCCTTTGAGTCTTGTAACATATTTAACTTCTGATTTCTATATTCTAACATTAGTTAGAGAAATAATGAATTTTGGTCCAAGTAATAATGAATTAATCCTTGAAGGAGAGTGTAGTCCCATCTGGGCTTAAGGAGGCTATGATCCACCCCTTTTCAAAAAAGCCATTGCTGGACTCAGTGGTATTAGACAGTTTTCATTCTGTTTTCAGCTTTCTCTTTTTAGAGAATGCTGGAAGAAGTAGATTATTTGGATCCTTTTCAATCCAATTACATAATATGTATGAATTAATACTGATGATGTTTAAGATTGGATTCCTGGGCTTTCAGTGTTTTCATGCAGGTGTTGGGCTATGTACCATTCCTGAAGAGCCCTATCCTTGTTACATAATTATTGAGAGCAAATCTCAGCAAATTCAAAAAGATTTAAGTGAATGTGCTGAGATTATCTTTTCAAAACCTACCTTCTCAAAAAAATAATAATAGAAGTTTAAAATTAATGAATTCAGTCTTTCTTATGAACTAGACTAAATTGGACTAATTTTTCTACTAAAGAGAGGTATATTTTATTATCATTACAGGTAACCTTTGACTTACATCCATTCATTTAGTTACAGCAGTACAGCAGTACTGAAAAAAAATTACATGATTGATCCTCGCTCTTATGATATTGCAGCATCTCTGCAGTCACATTATCAAATTTTGAACACTTGGCAAGTAGCATGTATTCTAACTGCACATGTCTGAGGAAATGGCTGCCTGCGGAGAGTGAGCTTGTCAGGGGAGGATGATTTAGGGGTCTCCTAGGGGTTTTAGGGGCTCGCCAGGCTCCCTGACCCCAGAGCTAATGCCTGAAGGGGCGGGGGTGCTCTTTTCCGGCGGTTTACCTTGCCAGCGGTCATCTGTCGATTGCTCTTTTGATCACGGCAGAATGTGGCCTCCGGAAATGTCGGTGCAGGAGATCGGAACGGCCTGCAGTCCTGCAATGTCGGCTCCTGTTGGCTTGACGGCGCGGCGCGGCTTGGCGGCTCTGGGGGCNGGTTGTGGTGGCAAAGGCTGGCACTGGCGATGCTCTCAGTGCCTTCGGTGTTGTCGGGTCCAGCTGGAGAGCATGAAGATGGTGGCCCAGTGTGGCAGGGACCCTGACTCCGCCTTTGGGGTCGGTGAAATCCCGGGCAGTGCTGTGGCCTGGTGGCGGCTTGTACGGTGAAGGTAACGGCAGGAGATGGCAGCAGATGGTTGCTGGCGGTTAGACCAAGGGCCCGGCAACGGGGGTGTGTGTGTGGATTTTGCCTGGCGCTGCTGTTGAGTGTGGATGTCTGGAGCCATGGGGCTTGTCTGGAGCTGTGGATTCTAATACTATTGGACGGTTTGCCCAGAATCAGCCCCATTTTGAGGGGCCCCGGCTTGAGATCTGCTGCTGCTCCTGCAGTTTTTTGCCTGGGTAGACTGGTGCATTGCTNCTGGTTCAGTGGATTTTCAGCTGTTTCCTCCACCCGGACCTGTGTTTGGGGCCGTATGGTGCCTTCCTGCTGAGTCACCGGCTGGGGCCCTGCCCTCCAACTCCGTCAGAGGCCGTTTTCAGCCATTTGCCTGTCGCCAGGATGCTGCTGCTTGCTGTTTGTCATCATGCTCTTCTGACTCTGTGCCTGGAGCCGAGGGTTCCTGGGAACTCTGCCCTCCCTTTTTTTCCCATGTTGGGATCTGGGTTGATTGATTGTTCATTGCTGTGAGAGGGCAAGCTGCTTCCAGCCTGCTATGATGAGAGAATAGCAGTGACTGTTTCCCTCTTCTGCTCCTTTAAGACTGGCCGCCTGCGTGAGAGCAGGGGGGCTAGATTTGTGGGCTGTAAGACTCTTAGCTCTTCCGACCAGTTGTGAGAGAGCTGTCAGAACTGGATTTAGATCTTCCATCTTGGAGCGGGTTATCTTTCCAGCATGGTTTTGTTTTTTCCATCTAACCCCTATACCCCCTCCCCTGTAACCTATCGCTATTGGTTTCATCCTGCGATCCTACACCTCTGCGGAGCTTAGGGCCCTTAGGACTGTTTCCCGGTCCTTTTGATAGTCCTCCGGACTATCAAAAGCCTTCCTCGATGACAGATCCTGGGATCCCGATAGGTGGCATACCGCGGTTAAGGAAGTAAATCGTAAACCAAATTGGAAGGGGAATCTTTTTAATTTTTTATCTAGGTATCTTAAGGGGCTAGGGATGGGGGGTACCTGACTGGGGAATTCAATTGCTTCCCCCCTGTTGGATGCGTTTTTGTCTCCTGTTTCTGCTCAGTCCCGGCCTGCCGGGGTTTATGGTGG
>AZIM01000474.1:502540-514316 GCA_000516915.1 Ophiophagus hannah | reverse complement strand
ATATGCTGAAAAACAGCTTCTATCCCAGGGCAGTAATTCTATTGAATTCTACTGTATAGTGCAATATCAGGGGTTTTCAATTCAATGTATAGAACGTGAAGGATGTGTGTTTGTGTTTATTTTCATAGTCATAATGTACTCTAAAGATAGTATTTAATTTCATTGTATGAGGTGCAATGACAATGAAGTAAACTAAACAGCTTTGCCAGATTGCAATTTAAGATAGGGGATGTCAATATGTAACTATCATTTTTATTTCATCCAGTCTTTATGAATTATTTTATTTAACATTTAATATGATAGATTAGACAGACAGGCAGACAATAATTCACTTTGCAATGAGAAATAAAATTCAACTTTGAAGTAGATTTCTCACACAGCAATCACAAAGCAATCAATCACATACTATTCCAGCTGAAACCGAATTAAAGAATCCCACCTGCATAATTTGTATAGTTCTTTTTTATCATTAATAGCATTAATTTCACAGACAACATATAAGGCAATGTAAATGTTTCTTATGAAATATTATGTAACATTTTGGCCAATTTTATATGTACTATGATATTGAATCATTAAAACCATTTATGACAGTTGTCAGTAGAACATATTTAAAAGTATCACTATTTTTTACTAGTTTGTGACTAAGATTTTGATTAGAGACAAAACTATTGTAATCTACCCAGGGAGGAAGAGATGGAAGGAAGGAATAAGGAATGAGAATTGATTGGAAAGCAGCGCTCCCTAATTTTTTGTAGAGATAAAACTATTGTAATCTATCCAGGGAGGAAGAGAAGGAAGGAAGGAAGGAANGAAGGAAGGAAGGAAGGAAGGAATGAGGAATGAGGATCGATTGGAAAGCAGCGCTCCCTAATTTTTATCAATTTGTAGATTTTGCTACTAGAGGTGTGAATACTATGGATTTTCTGCCTAAAAATTCTATATTTACATGCCTTAATGATTACTGCTCTCAGTTCTATTATGATGAAGTGTTTTGAGAGATTGGCGAAGGACTATATGGTTTCATGCCTTCCCCCTACATTTGATTCATTATAATTTGCTTATTGGAAGAACCACTCTATAGATGATGCACTTTCTTATGTGCTTCATCGTAGTTGAACCTGGAGAAAAAGAAAAAGAATACTCATGAGCAAATAACGTTTGTTGATTTTAGTTCAGCGTTCATGAAAATCATTCCTTAGCATTTGGTGAACAAACTGGGCCCATTAAGTTTTAATACTTCTTAATATAACTGGATACTTGATTTCCTTACTGATAGGCCTCACTTTGTGTGAGTTGGAAGAAAAGTTTCCAATTCCATCTCCTTGAGTACGGGTTCCCCACAGGGCTATGTCTTGAGTCCATTACTGCTCACCTTGATGACCCATGACTGTTGTGCCAAGTCTGCTATGAATCATATTGTCAAGTTATTCAGATGATACAGCAGTGGTGGGGCTTACCCAGGATGACAATGAAGATTCTTATAGGGAGGAGATAAAGGCTTTGGTGGAATGGTGCAATAAAAATAATCTGGTTTTGAATGTTAACAAACAAAGGAGATCATTACCGATTTTAGAAAGAGCCGGTTTAGTCACTTTGTATCAAGACTGCAGCTGTGGAGGTGGTCAATAGTATTAAGTATCTGCAGATAATTAACAATCTGACTTGGTCTGTTCATATATTATCTTTAGTGAAATGTACAAACCAGCATTTGCATTTCCTGTGTCAGATGAGGAGAGCACATCTTTCTCTTTCTGTTCTGGCCACTTTTTACAGAGGCACAATTGAGCATGTTTTAACAAACTGCATCACTGTTTGGTTTGGTAGTAGCAGCGCCTCAGATAGAAGGTCCATACAGAGAGTGGTAAGGACATCTGAGAAGATTATAGGAGGCCTGCTTTCCATTATTCAGGACACTGCTTATAAGCAGCTATATTTCTGAGTTTGTTATGATTACATCCAAATTTTACTATTTTAATCTGCTTATACCTTTGAAGTATGATAGGTTACTACCATGTCATAATATGGGATATATAATGCAAATCTTGATTTTTTAAAAATTGTTGGCATTTATCTTTATATTCCCACATAGTTCGGGGCTAACTGATATTTATTGTAGCTCTATGTAGCTCTATTCCAAAAAATATCAAAATCAAAGGCCCCATCTTAATAATTTTGCTAACACCCTTATCAATATCCTGATTACGGAATCACTTCTGCAGCTACACTCAGAGACCCAAATTCCAGATAACAATCAATAAATTCTTGCAACCAAATTCATACAATCCCAGATACCCTCAATCTCTCCCATTGTCCCACACCCAGCAGACAGGACACACACTCTTCACCAACTTCACCACCGAAACATCTCAAGGTGATCTCTTAGCTATTTCTAGTTAGAGCAAAAGCAAAAGCAATATGATGCTTTAAAAATTTAACAATTTTATTAAAAAAGAAACTTTTGTAAAATAGATCCATTGCATCAACATGAGCATTATTCTTACTATTCTTATGCCTAAATTCATGCTAAATTCATGTTGTTGAGCTTTTTTTGTTCTAATTAGAACAGATGGCTGTCCAAGATGACAGAACAGCATCATCAACAGACTTGTAAAAATAGATTAGCACACATGAAAATAGACAGAATTATAAGTGGTCATTATCAGTTCAGTTACATATATAATTGTCATTATAAATAGTTAATTCACCTCAAAATACATATCATTATGTAGATATGAGGAATCAGTCACAGAAATGATATATATTTTTATAAATATAGTTACACCCACCCACCCACACCCACACCCTCACGCATATGAAAATGATAAAGAGCACTCCAACACATTTTACATATTTGATCAATATGTATGCTCTTAAAGGATACACAGCAAAGCACTAAAATAATAATCTCCCACTGGTCTTTAATAGGACAAGCCAATCATGTATACTGAAATTTATAACCTTGATGACATCTAAGTTCTGCTGTGAATTTATAGCACATTCAAGCTTTGAAAAATATTTTTGCTATTCTCAGCGATTCAGACTTAATGTAGATTAACAAACCCCAGCTGTGTTTATCTTTCTTCATACATCATCTACACAAGCCAGAGATAATGACAAAAATAACCTAATTCTGAATTCTTCATGTTTATTTTCATTTACAAATGGTATTAACTTAGACTAAGAGAGTGATTTATACTCCAACAGAAATTGTACAATGAAAGCTGAAATTTTACTTTACTCATTAAAGCAAAGGTTGTTCTCCAAAATAAAGCATTGGGTTGAATGTTTGGAACATATTTTATTAGTGCATTAAACTATATGGTTTGGATTTTCTATTTTTCTGTCCTGTTGCTAGAACTATTTAATAAACCTATGAAAATCTTTCATCAGCTATTCTACTAACAGATATAGATGACTAAGCCCCTTAGGGGTTGCATCAATCCTTTGAAAAACTGTGGATATTTTTCCCCCTTCAAATTCAAAGAGCCAGCCCTACCATTTATAGTCAAATATTTTTATTCACCAATAGCTTGTTTCTATTTCTTTGATACATCATTCCATGTGAGCCTGTCTGTTTCTGAAAATGAGAGAGAGAGAGAGAGAGACAGAGAGATCTTTGACTAACTCCCAACAGTGGCACAGAAAAATTTGATTAGTACAGATAGTCCTGGACTTATAACAGTTCATTTAGTGACTGTTCAAAGTGACAATGGCACTGAAAAAAAATGACTTGTGACCATGTTTTACACATATAATTGTTGCAGCATTCCTATGGTCATGTGATTTACATTTGGATGCTTGACAACTTGTTCATATTTATGATGGTTGAAGTGTCTCTGGTTCATATTTATGGCGGTCAGGTGAACAAAGTCAATGGAAAAGCCACATTCACTTACCAACCATGCTTCTAATTTAACAACTGCAGTGGTTCACTTAACAAACGTGGCAAGAAAAATAATAAAATGGGGCAAAATTCACAACAAATTTCTCACGACATAAATTTTGAGCTCAATTGTGCCCGTAAGTTAAGAACTATCTGTATACGGAGATTCTGGACCTAACTTCTGAAATTTCCTATTTTCCAAATCATGCTCAAAATTTTCCCTTTAAGAAAGGCACTGTCTCCTGGAATGAATTAAATTTTAGAAAATAAGTTTTACTACTGTTATTATAATTTTTATTATATATCCTTTTAGCACTAATTTGATTCTGAGTTTTGGGGAAGATGAATTGTGCATTTTAAATTGTATACTGATTTTAAATGTTATAAATCATATTTATAAAAAAACATATATGATTTTGAAAATAGAATAAGCATGAAACTTCCAGTTTCTGGTACCAAAAAGTTTTGACTTCAGATAATTTTTAAAAAGTTTTTAAAAGACATACTGTACTTCTTTTTTTAAAAGATAAAATAACATAATTATTATTACTTCTATACCAACATGAATTCTTTTTTTAAAAAAGTCTTAATACAACAGCATTATATAACTCAGACCTTAAAAAATTTAAAACCAAGGTCTTAAATCTATTTTCTATAGAAAAATAATTCTATAGAAAAAAATTATCACCAGTTTCTCATAAAGACACAGGATTCTTGCTTTTTCAAAAGCACTTTTAGTGCACAATTTGTTACAGCTTTGTCTGATATAACATATAAAGTTTATAGCAGTTAGCAATAGACTATACATATAAATCTTATATACAGTTATTGCAAAAATTGGAGCTTTTAGTGGGTCAAGACAAAATGTAAAAACAAGGCCCCAATTTGCCAAAAAGATGATGCATTTTCAAGAATGATAAAATGCAAATCATTCACATATTTCTATTTCCAATTTCCAATTTTATTTTGGTACTCCAAAGAACAGACAATCCAAAATACTTAATAAATACAGTAAAACAGTGTCTATTGTGTTCAAATACTTTCATTTAGAGGTCACCTACCTACTTGTACAATGAATGGGGGAAGGCTAGTTTCCAAAACTTCAGAAAATTTCATTTTTTCTAGAACAACACAATGGGTTTTACTTTAATAATACTTAGGACTTGTGAGCATACAATATTGAGAAATATTTGAATCACTAATAATAATATGACAAAATATATAAAATATCATTATTATAATATTTTTTTATTTTATAAAAATACTTTATTAAACATATTTATATAAATACAGTAAAATCAAACTTTACGCTTATCACAACTTAAGCAAAACAGTGTTCACTCAATCTGACATCTCTCAAATTGTGTAAAATATTCATTCACGGTTGTTACTTTAAACATATAATACAAAGTTTCATCTAATTATATATTACAAATCTAATTACATATAGTGTTACTAGTTTCCATCATACCTTTTGGTGATCTGCATTTCTCAATCATGTACTCTTAAAAACAATCAAATTCTTTTCTTGAATCTGTTTTTTTCAAACTTGGCAACTTTAAGATGTATGGACCATTTCTGGCTGGAAATTCTGGAAGCTGGAGTCCATACATTTTAAATTTGCCAATTTATACTTAACCAAGAGGTACTCCTCAACATACAACAATTTGTACAATAACTGTTTGAAGTTACAACCTTTTGGGGCACCAGGGACCGGTTCCGTGGAGAAAGGTTTTTCTATTGATCGGAAGGGTGGTGGTTTTGTATGCTGCCTGCATCCCACAGATGGGGCTTTGCTTGTTTGCGCAGTCCAGTTTCTGGCATGACACGACCGGTGCCAGTCCACAGAATGGGGGTTGGGGTTAAAAGGTCACTGAATAAAGAGACATATGAACAGCTCTTAAAAGTTACAGCTGTTGCAATGCTCCTGCAGTCATATAAGCAAAATGTGGGCACTTGGCAACCAGCTTACACCTAAAACTGGTTGCAGCATCTCACAGTCAAATGGTTGCCATTTGCAACTTTGCCAGCTTCCCCCAAGCAAAGTCAAGCCATTTAGTCTTGACTTTGTCTCCCTCATTCCACTCCTCAGACTTCCTTTGCTCACATGTATCGTACCTTTCTTCCCCCTTTGCTTGCTTGCATGCAATGCACCCTCCTCCCTGCCTCACTTATTTGCATGCACCATGCCTTCCTTCCCCTTTTTGCTTGCAAACATGCACTTAGTCATGCCTTCCTTCCTGGGCCTCCCTGGACTTTATGTTCTCCTCTTTGGGCCTCCCTGGACTTGCAAGCACCTGCACCTTCCATCCCAGGCTTTCCTATCCTGAACACATGACAGCAGCCCCTCCCCCCAACTTACATGCAGCTAGTGCTAGGGTCTATCCCACCCAGCTGTGGGCTCCGGTGCTCCTTACCAGGAATTCCTGCTGCTTCTTGCTTAATGACTTGCATGTCTTGGGAGTATGATGGCAACCAGAACTAAGTGATGCAATTATGTGATGTTGTGATTGCTTAGTGATGGCAATCCCGGTCCCAATTGCTGCCGTAACTCAAGGACTACCTGTAGTGCAATTCCTCTTATCAGTGAGACCTGTTACATTTTTCCATTGAATATATTTGTAGAATAACTTTAATAATATTTCTTTAATAATCAAAATCTGAATGTTGGTAGTTAACATTGGAAAATTATAAATATTTTTGCAGCTTTAAATGACATTCTGGAAAGCCCTCCACCACTACCTACAGAGAAACCAATTGGAAACACATCTGGTATTGCAGCTGGAAAACTCAATAATATCAACATAATTAACAAGGTAATGCCTTTCCTTTCCCTTCCTTTGTTCCTTCCTTTTTTCTTCCTTCCTTTTAAAAAATGAAGCCACAATATTAAACTGAATTACTTAATCTTTAAGTATTACAATGCTTAATGTGCATATTTCATCAGATATGTACTTTCCCGCTCCCCAAAATGATGAGAAAATTGCTACAATCTTCAAATAAATAAATTCAGATTCCTTAGATTCCTTGCATTCAGACCTATCCGGTTCCTGCTTTGGTTACTGCACTTCCCTTGCCTCATTCCAACCAATTTTCCTAGATAGTATATAGTTCCGCTTTCGTTTGTACTGTGTGTTGTTGAATCACTTATATAAAAGACCATTAAACTCATGTATTGAAATAAAAAGTTCATCCATTTTTAACAAGGTCAGCAGCCACCATAACCCTTCTGCACTTGCATTGAAGCTCCCCTGCCACCCACGTCCCCTTGCATATTGCTTGAGTTATCCCTCCCCTGCCACTTACACACCCTCATGCACCTCCCTGAGCCTTGCTCTATTTGCACCTCCTTGTGCACCCTATATACTACCTGTATATGCGCAACAGAAGGTGTGTTGTAATGGGTAAAAGCACAAGATTAGAAACCAGGAAACTGAGTTCTAGCCTACCTTAATCATGAAGTCAGCTGGGTCTTTCTTAATCTTAGGAAGAAGGCATTTGGCCAAAAATGTTGCCAAGAAATTTGTATAGACTTGTCCAGGCAACTACCATTTCTTTTCTTATCTGATATTTTACTTTGAAATAATCATAACAATTCTAATTTTTTTTGTCCAAATAACAATAACGTTTAATGACCCAATAGGAACATGAACAGCCCAGCTTGATACAGCCAATCAAGAATGAGCCTGTCCTGCCTCCAAGGTGAGTATCAAAGGAGCAGTAATGAGATTGGTGTTGTGAAGTACATATTCTACTACCATTATAATACTACCATTAGTTGTATAGTTTTAATGTGTTACGTTATATAGCAAAATGTAAAATATTCTACAATTTTAAAAATACATATGGACTATAGATTATATTAATTATTCTGTAATTTCACTTTAGAAGATATAAATAATTATATTCACAGTCTGACCCATTCTTAATATTTAGCACAGGGGTATCAAACTCAAGGCCCACAGCCTGGATCCGGCCCATGGATCCAGATCTGGCCCATGGTGCCACTCTGGAAACAGTGAAGGACTGGCCCGCAATGCCTCTGCCAGCCCATTTTCACTTGCAGAGCACTCAGGCCACCACAGGTGTCCCCAACATGAGTGACATTGAGCTGGCCACACCCACCCCAGGCCCCTGAGAGCAAACACAACCCTGATGCAGCCCTCAATGAAATCAAGTTTGACACACTTTGTTTAGCAGAATAGTATATTATGAAGTTACGGGAGAGTATATAGTAGTAAATCAGTATTTGTTGTCATTGTGAATAACCCAAAGCAGACCTCCAGTTTTAATTTTAATCTTCTTAACAGATTGCACAAGGTAAAGTAATGTACGAATTAGAAAAACAAAACAAAGTGCCAGCTATTTAACAGAGGAATACAACAATGAAGTTGCTTCCAGTGGGATTCTAATGGTTCAGTTAATGCGGATTCTGATGTTTTAGTGAAGCCAATGCAATCCTTCTTGCATTGTGTTTCCTTGATTGAAATTGTCTAGCTCAGGGGTGTCAAAATCGTGTTGTTACATCGTCGCCACATGATGTATCGCAACTTTTTCCCCCTTCACTAAACTGGGGGTGGGGGTGGCCAGCATGTGACGCATCTGGTTCACGGGCTGTGAGTTTGACACCTCTCGTCTAACTATAAGAAGAGCTGTTTTACCCAACGGTTTCCATGCAGGATACCATTCTCATTTTATTTTCAGATCGCTAATATAATTTTGCTGAGATGTATACATTTGGCATTTGAATTTCATTTTTATAGAAGAGAGACTGTTAAAATGTATATTGTGTATTATGAGTAAGAATATGGTTTAATAAGAAGCCAGTGACTGATCCTCTGGATCTAAAGAGAGTCTTCTTTAAAGAGAGCAGATTTTTTTAAAAAATAGTTAATGGAATTAGTATTACTTCTAATTGTAATGGTATGTGTAAATGTTTTTGGGAGATGAGGAGAGAAGAGATGCTGCATGCCTAGGGAACAGGCAGATGAGAGAAAATTAGGGCTAGATCATTGTGGAGATAATACTATCTTCATGGTCACCAGGAATCAAAAATAACTTGATGGCACATAATTAACCTAGCAATAGTTTTTAATAGAGTGTATTTGTAATATAATTGGAATAGAGTGTGTTTTCTAATACTATGGTTTCTTTATAATTTCTAGACCTGTTCAGGGGAAAATCATACCATCTCGGCCCTCTCCACCTAAAGGTGCCCCAGGAAGACCGCCACCACCAAAATCCACCAAAATCTCCTCAGATCCTGATAGATTTCCACACTCATCATCTGATATGACACTCCATAAGAAACCTAGCGTGCTTGGATTGGGAATCAAAAAAACAAAGAGCGATGATTTTAAAAAACACGGCTCAGATTTACCCCCTCGACCCAAGCCTGGTCATCCTCTATACAATAAATACATGGTGAGAAGATTAATTTCACTAGAGGAGAGATGTGACTTTGTACATGTCATGTCTTATTAAAAGAGTAGGCAGATCGATTTTAATTGTGTAATTGTTCAGCAAATAAAATGTTTCATATTTCCAGGTGTACTTTCTGGTGACACTGGAGTTTTATAGGGTTCCATCATTTTTCTCCCTTTTGGAATATAACATTTAATATCATTTTAGTGGAATAGCAGAATAGAATAGGAATAGAAATCGAAATAGAAGAGAATGGAAGAGTTGGAGGTCTTCTAGTCCAACCCTTGCTCAGACAGGAAACCTGATACTATTTCAGACAAATGGCTCTCCAATCTCTTCTTAAAAACCTTCATGATGAAGCACCCATGTTTTTTGGAGGCAAGCTGTTCCACTGGTTAATGGTTTTCATTGTTAGGAAGTTTCTCCTTAATTCCAAGTTGCTTCTCTTCTTGATTAGTTTCCATTCATTGTTTCTTGTCTTACCCTCTGGTGCTTTTGAAAATAAGTTCTTTGTGGAAGCCCCTCAAATACTGGAATACTGCTATCATGTCAACCCAAATCTTTCTTTTCTCTATACTAGCCAAATCCAAATCTTGCAACCATTCTTCACGTCTTAGTCTCCAGGCCTTTAGACATCTTAGTTGCTCTTGTCTGTACTTTTTGAAAGTCTCAACATCCTTTTTGTAGTGTGGTGACCAAAACTGGATGCAGCATTTCAGGTGTGGTCTTACTAAGGTTTTATAAAGTGGCACTAAATACTTCACATGATTTTGATTCTATGCCTATGTTTATATTATGAAAGATTGTGTTAGCTTTTTTAGCTGCTGTCGCACATTGCTGGCTCATATTTAAGAGATATTAGGACTCCGAGGTCCCTCTCATGGTTACTGTTTTTGAGTGAGGTTTTGCCTAATCTTTACTTACACCTTTGGCTTTTTCTGTCTAAATGTAAAACTGCTTTTCTCCACATTAAAATTTATTTGTTGGATAGCTCCCATTGTTCAAGTCTGTCAAGATCCTTCTGGATCCTGAGCTTGTCTTCTGAGGTGTTTGCTATTCCTGCCACCTTAGTGTCATCTGCAAATTTGATGAGTTCCACTTCTATTCCCTCATCTAAGTCATTTATAAAGATATTGAAGAGTACTAGGCCTAAGTCGGAACCTTGTAGTACCATAGCTTACTTCCCTCCATGTAGATGTAGTACCATTAAGGAATAAGTACCATTTGTCATGACATACCAATGTGGCTTTTCAACAGCGAGGAAAGGAACAAAAACCAATATGGCCCTTGCAGCAAATTGTTTGCCCTTTCCTAATGTGAACCAGTCTATGTCTTTTAGGAGTTGAACAAAACTTAATTTAAATCATAACTAACAATGTAGCTGCATGGGCAGGTATCAAGTTTTGAAACCTATCAGGTAACAAATGAGGTAATTATGTTAACGTGGAGTATTTTCCATCAACAATTATGCACAAACTAAAAACTAAAAGGAATACAGAACCTTGTGCAAAATTCTAACCAGGGATCTGTCATTTTGTGAACAAAGAACTGGAATGAACTAGTAGGATTAATGGGGCAACAGTGCCATAGATCATTTGGATCCCCAAAATGAATCCCAGAAAAGAAAATGACATGCAATACTTGGATACATTTTCATGACAAATAAAAAATATACATTAAAATGTACATTAGATCGTCAAAAGTTGTTTTGGACTGAAATGTCAATAATTTGTTTCAAGCTTCCTGTGCATCATGGAATTGCTAAAGAAGACGTTTCATCTCAAAATGCTGGACAGCTCTCTTGTAAGGTAATGCTGATTTCTACATCAATGGAAGTCTCTCTCTCTCTCTCTCTCTCTNCCTGCCTGCCTGCCTGCCTGCCTGTGTAATATGTTTAGTCATCTAACTTTTTATCATTCTAAAGTGTGGAGAATGGAAATGTACTTTTTTCTGGTGGATCAAGTTGAGAATACTACGTAGAATGCAAAAATGGAGAAGAAACTGGCAAAGTTCATTTCTCCCAAATGCAGATATCCCAAATGCAGATATAACTCCCCTGAGTGTGCAAAGCAAACAGCAGGTATAAATTTCGATAATTAAATACTATTCTAGGCATATAATTTTGCCTGGAATACATATTCCAATTCCAAATACATTTTTTGCAGCATAGTAAGGGTCTGTTAAGTATTTTATCATGTTGGACTCCATCGAAGATTTAATAAGGTCCCTTGGATGACTGAGGTGACATATGAACTGAATAAACAAAACATCTTCCAAAAACATGTTGCGTTTTCGAACAGTAACTATTTATCAAAGGGATTCAGTGTTACTGTCACTGCTATGATGTTAGCATCTAGAAGAATTATGCTAGCATCTAGAAGAATTAAAAAATATGAAAAAAATTCCTTCAAAAACTCACCATATCTGTTTGTTCCTTTTTATATATTATTGGATATGAAAAGGCTT
>AZIM01000474.1:490174-500601 GCA_000516915.1 Ophiophagus hannah | reverse complement strand
TTTAATTTCTCTAATTTATGAAATATTTTCCTTCTTTTAGAAATCGAATTAAGTCCATTTATATTCATTGAAATCAATTTTCTTTCATCCATTTTAAATCTTATAGGAGGGAAATGATAGAATATCAGTTATTTGTAATTTCCAAATCTTTTGTATTTTCAAGGATTCAGCTACTATGCAGAAGATTAGCGATCCAAGTGTTCCTCATGCAACAGTACTGCATAATTTCACAGCAGGTAAGAAGTGACATCAGAGTAAATTGAAATATAGTTTTGGTTTTTAAACAATTCTTAATATACTTTGGTTTACTTTCTGTAGCATGCTAGAATTTGAATCCCTTGGTCATCCTGATCTTAAAGCTTGCTAGATGCCATGCCCTGACATTACATTCAAAGCCTTTTGCTTCTGGCATATTCCTTGGTGGGAAGATTGCTGAGGAGAGAAATATTAGCATATGCTTGAAGACTCTGTCCTCAATGATTTAAATTTCTTTTTTTTCCCTTTGGTTTTTCTGCTTAGGTTGCATTCTTCTCTGCAGAGAATCTCATCAATGTATTTTTTGTATTCCTTAATAAAACTCAGAGCAATGACCTTTAATGCTACTAGCTGTCTGTTCCTTTGGTCTATATGTAATGTAGCTACCAGAAATAGAGCTTAGCCTAAGTGAGATTTTATTTTTGATTTGGTAAATAAGCTATCAACTAAAACAGTTTTAATTTTTATTTTTCCATAGAGCATACTGATGATTTGGAGCTCAATACTGGAGACACAGTTTTTCTTCTGGAAAAAATAGATGATGAGTGGTACAGAGGAAAATGCAAGAATCGTACTGGGATTTTTCCTGCTAGCTTTGTCAAAATTATTGTAAGTATATTTCTCATTTCAAGTAAAATATAGTGCATTTCATCTGGGTTTGCATTTGAGTTCTAATTTAATTTTTCCCCTGTGCATTTTATTGAGCATATCATGTGGTTAAATCTTGCTTGAGTGCACAAAGCAGATATATTTTTTGTAACATGCAGCAAATCTATTTAAATTTGCAACTGTCTTGATCTTTATGGTTTTCATTTTCACAATAAATTGAAATTGTGAGAAAATACCCTTTACTTATTAACTTATTAATAACCTTATTAACCTATGCTTAATTTCAGCTAGTATATTAATATTCTACCAGCTACACCAGATTATCACTAACAATGTCACCACTACATCAGTGATTTACATTTTGTGTGATGCTGATGATAATGCAAAAGTGTCAAGCCCCACAGAGCTGATATTAGTAAGAAAACAAGAATAACGTGTGTTTCACAAGGATATGTGCGGTGTTAGTTTGGTAGAAATAGAGAATTTTTCAATACTGTAATACGATTTTTCAGCTTCCATTATAGTGAGTTAATTAAAGTGAAGTCTTTAAAACATCTTTTCCCTGAAATTTCTTTATAGACACAATTATTTTAATTTCTCAACTGACTTGGTCTTAGGTTTTCCCATAATTTCTTCGCAAAAAGCTACAGCAGAATAAGAGATGGCAGGGATATTTGAGATCATCTAGTCAAACCTCCCACTCAAGCAGGAGACCCTATATACCATTTCAGACAAATGTTGCCCAATCTCTTTTTAAAAAGCTCCAGTGATGGAGCACCCACAATTTTAAACGCAAGTTGTTCCATTGATGAATTGTTCTCACTGTCAGGAAATTTCTCCTTAGTTCTAGGTTCGATCTTTCCTTGATAAGTTTCCATTCATTACTTCAGGTGCTTGGAGAACACGTTGACAGCCTCTTATCTGTGACAGCCCCTCAAATATTGGAAGATTGCTGTCATATCACCCCTGGTCCTTTTCTTTGTTAGACTAGATATATACCCAGTTCCTGCAACCATCCTTTGGTTTTAGCCCCGTAATCATTTTTGTTGCATTTGTAGAACATTTTTTCCCTTTCTTTTCCTACCTGGCCATAGTATTTTCAAGACTATGGTTAGCGGGAGTTCCTGGTACTATCAGGGAAACAGCAGTGAGACTCCAGCAAGTATAAAACATTAAGAATATTGTACTGGAGACTCTGGGTATCATATTATTACAATCAGATTCTTAATTTTTTTTCTTTTGTATGAATAAAATGGTAGCATTAGAGACATATATTTTTTGGTGATGAGAGGAAAAAAACGTGCTGAATAATGTTTGAACAACAATGCTAACTGGTATGAAGTGAAAAAATTCATAATAGACCATAGTGTCAATTAGGAGCAGAAAGCAAAAGTAACAGTAATGTTTAAAATTGCAAATAGTGTTGATTTTAATCATTATATGAGCACTCAAGAGAGGATTGTTAGCATAATTTTTGCAGTTAAGCCCAAGAATGAAAATCAGAATGAGGTACAATGGCGCATCTTCTAATATACTGACTGAAGAAAAATGACAACAAAGCAAACATCTTACTAAATTATTGTAAATGTTCAGCATTTGTGTTTGAAGAAATAAAGTTAGAGCTGCAGTTTGACCAAGCAAGTTTGATAAAAAAAAATTAGGCTTGCTGTTCAGATTTAAAAGGCTAAGAGAAAGCCCAAGAATATTCCTATGTCAGTTTTATAACAACTTCTTTTTTTAAATCCTGCCTTTATTGTTTTTATATATACAGGGAGTCATCCACTTATGACCACAATTGAGCCCAAAATTTTGTTGAGTTTTGCCTCATTTTATGACTTTCCTTGCCACAGTTGTTAGGTGAATCATTGCAGTTGTTGAGTTAGTAACAGAGTTGTTAAGTGAATCTCACTTCCCCACTGACTTTGCTTGAAAAGGAAATCAGATGACCTTGGGACAGTGCAACAGTCATAAATATGAACCACTTGCTAAGTGACTGAATTTTGATCGTATTACTTAGAGGGATGCTGCAATGGTCGTAAGTGTGAAAAATGGTCATAAGCCATTTTTTCAGTGCCATTGTACCTTCGAAAGGTCACTAAATGAACTGTTGTAAGTCGAGGACTACCTGTAACTCAAGGCAGCAAACATACTTCCTCCTCCTATTTTCCCCACAACACCCCAATGAGGTGGGCTGAGAGAGAATGACTGGGCCAAAGTTACCCTGCCTGTTTTCATGCCTAAAATGGGACTAGAACAGGCAGTGTCGTGATTTCCAGTTTGCTTGCCTTAACCACTAAACCAGGGCTGTCAAACTCGTGGGCTGCAGGCTGGATGTGTCAAGTGCTGGCCATGCCCATGCCCAGTTTAACGAAGGCGGGGAAAGTTGTGATACGTCACGTGATGCTGCCGTGACGATGCACTTAGACCAAACTGGTGACTGGGTTTTCAGGAACTCAGAGGTATGGATTTACACAATTCTCAACTGCAAGGAAGTCAGCTGTGCTCTAACGGTCACTGCAACCTATTTGTGGGGCTGGGCCAGCCTTAATGGCTTACATGTCTTTCTTCTGAAACAGCAGTACAATCCAGGATAAAGATGGGTTTGGTTTAAACAGCTGCAGCTCCTTGCTAATTGTGCACCTTCCTGGACTTCAAAACTTTTTCTGACCTTTGAAGGAGGCATAGAGCCCTAATAGTTTTTTCAAAAGAAATTAATTAAGGTACATAGATAAAATAGTTAAATGTTCCTATTGTCTCCTTCCTAGATTGATACTCCTGGAGAAAACAGCTGGAAAAAAGAGCTGCTTTCACCATCCAATATTATGTAAGTTTTCAAAGAAGTGTTGACTTTGCGGTCTTTAACATGCAGATGTATTTTCCATTCATCCAAAGGTATTCTGGCTACCACTCATAGCAAGTAAAATCCTGACTTGAAGACTTCAAACACAGAAAAATTCTTGGAAAGGGAATTATAAGATAGCATATCACAGTACATTACAAAACAAAGCCACAGAATTGTTTAGTTTAAGGACTTTAAATATTTTAAATATTTATGATTTGGGTGGCTTGCCTAATTGGAAAAATATTTATTGAAAGCTATTTTCTTGTCTATGCTGTTTTGATTTCTGAAAACTAGTTTTTTTTTAAAAAACCAGTTTTCTTCTTTTTCTTCAAAAGCCGTGTTAACATATGGCAAAGAATATATTTGTGTATAGAATATAAATGTTATTTTCTCCTGCAAATTAAGGTAAATGGCAAACGGTATAGCTCAAGTCTTTTGGAGACTGACTGTATTGTTTTTCACTCTCTTTATTAGACCCTTAACTACTGTTGGTGCTATCTAAATCTCATTGTCTTGATGTCTAAAATAGCTTACTCTCTTTAAATTTCTTTCTCTCCAATCATTCCTTTCAGCAGTGGTGGAGGAATGGTCAGGCAAAGGAGAGATTGTGTAAAAATGCATTTCTTCCCCCCCCCAAAAAAACACCCCCCCCACCCGCAGACAAGAGAGATTGGAGAGAAAAATGCAATGCAAGCTGTTTGCATAAGTCACAAATGACTCCCAGACAAAGGCTGCAACTGGAATCAAATTGCTTTCAATTACACAAGAGCAAACAGCTAATTCTCTTGCAATCTACTCTTTTTCAATTTCTCTGTTCTGCAGAGGTCAGCAACAATCACGTGACAGAAATTCTGCGAAGGTTGTAAATGGACCTTAAAGTTATGTTTTCAGCACTGTCACAACTTCGAATGGTTGCTGAAAAAATGATCAATAAATGAGGACTAGCTATAAATTCTGGAATATATATATATACATGTGTGTTGTGTATGTATACATACATAGACACACACACACACACAAAGATTCTTTTTACTACATCTACTACAGATGCAGATACAATATATGATAGAAATATATATATATTGTGGGGGGGGGAAGACTTTGTGCAGTGTATATTTCTTTGAAGTTCTAGTAGAGAAATCATTCAAATAATAAATATGTGATACAGGTCTAACAAACAAATACGAAAACATGGGCCTAAATGATGTAAAATGGTTTTACTTCTTTTGTATTAATAGTGAATATATATATATATATATATATTTAATGCAATGAATTCAGAAGAAAAAGTGAAAGAATGATGTTTTCCCTTTTACTATTTTTTCTTTCTTTGTTATTTTAGAGGCCCAAGATGTAGAGCTAGGTTTGAATACATTGGAGACCTGAAAGATGAATTAAGTTTTTCAGAAGGTGAAGTTATTACTTTAAAAGGGTATATTAATGAAGAATGGGCCAAAGGAGAGCTGAGAGGTACTTCTGGAATTTTTCCCTTAAATTTTGTGGATGTTATTGAAGATCTACCTGAATCAGGTAAAAACAACTAATCAACTGGTGAAGAAAAAACAGCATCTCACAGTAGATAATTAATGTGACCAAAATGCCTTATTAATAAAGACGGTTAGATGCTTGGGTATAGAAGAACACATACCAAAATTAGAAATTCTAACCTTCTTCATTGATATTTTATGTATTATATAAATCACTATTTTTGCACATTGTTGTATTATTGGTCATGCTGTGCTTGTGTTAACATGAAAGCACAATTTTAAACATAAGTATGCTACAGGTACACAAAGAATAAAGTATGAACTGAATCTTAGCACTTCTATAAAATTTTATAATAGCTATTGTACAAGCAATCCTCACAGCAGTTCATTTCATTACTGTTCAAAATTACAACGGCAATGAAAAAAGTGACTTGACTGTTTTTTACGCTTATAACCATTGCAGCATCCCCAGGGTCACATGATCAAAATTCAGCCATTTGGTAACTGGTTCATATTTATGACAGTTGCTGTGTCCGAAGGTCATGTGATCATCTGTTGCAACCTTCTGACAAGTAAAATTAATGGGGAAGCCAGAGTCACTTAATGACCCTGTTACTAATTTAACTATGGCAGTGATTCCCTTAACAATGCTGACAAGAAAGGTTGTTAAATGGGACAAAACTCACCTACTAACTGTCTTGCTTAGCAACCCAATGTTTGGCCTCAGTTGTAGTCATGGGTTGAAGACTATCTGCATGCATGTGTGTGATATACTCAGGGGTAGGCTTCAAAAATTTTAGCAACTGGTTCTCTGCCCAGTTGCTGGGTCGTCATTGTCATGGTGGGCGTGACCTAGTCAGCCTCCTGTGAGGTGCAATTTTCGCCCTCCCCGAGCCTCTGCAGGCCCTGCACTTACCTGGGATCCAAAATGGGCCACCTGGGGACTCCTGGGAGAGGAGGGAAGGGGTGGGCAGGGCCAGCCAGGGGTGGGATTTGCCGGTGCACTGAACTGGCCATAAAATTAGCTACTGGTTAGCTAAGTGTTCACCCGAACCAGGGTTAACCGGTAGTAGCCCACCCCTGGATATACTGTACTAGTGTTAGGTTGCCTTAAGGAACCATTCAGTGCATTCTGTCTTATCATTCAATCCTAAATTATACAGTCCCCAAAATAGTTAGTCAAAGAATGTCAGAAATCACATGCTTCCTCTTCTGTTTGTTTAGAAGGCAATTTGAGAAAAGTCATCCCTAAAATGTATCGGCACTAAGATAAATTTTCTGAAATGCATTTCTCAGACCTATGGTCAATGTTCTATATTACTCAGGATTTTCTTTTCCTTTTAAAAGCAATGCTAGGGCGGGATACAATAGAATTTTTTATAGTGAATCAGATTATATGAAGCAACAATTATGTTTGCTTTATATTATGTACCAATTTAATTCAGACTTATTCAGAGAAACATCATCTGCCGTTTTTAGAGCTGAGATGCGCGCATGCACACACACACACACACACACTACACACCCCTTCTGAGATCGTAACCCTGTTTTGTTAAACAAACCTCATCTGGCTGGGTTCACTGGACACACTAAGCTGCTTTAATGATAAAATCGGCTACACGATTTATAAATCAGTTAATTACAGTTGTTTAACCACTGTGACTAGGTTTTCCATGCTGCAGAGTATAAAACAAACAACAAACAACATTATGGGTTAGTGTAATAAATGAATCCAGCCATTCTGTTTAAGATTTTCAACAATTATTCTTGGAATTGTTTTTCTCTGTATGTATTATGTTATGAATATTACTGGCAGAGACTATATTTAAATCTGAATAGTATTTTTAAAATTACAATAATAAATTGTAATTTATTATTATTGTAACAATAAATTATTATACAATAAATTATTATTGTAATAAATATTAAATAAACAATGTTTATTTGTTAATCTTTTATATAGGTGATGGCAGTTTCCTGCTGAGGAGTAAACATTCAGGATCAATGACACAGGTAATGTATTTATCATTTTATAGCATGTAATCAATCAGACACAATCTGTTATTCTAATATATACATTAGAAGAAACAAAAAGATTCACCAGCTTTCTTTGTTCATTGCAGGGTTAGAGATTACTTTTCCTAATACGTTAATTAATTGCATTAAAGTAATTAATCTGTTTTAAGCCTATTAAATGATGTGCATAGAATTCATTGGATAGACAGTGTTTTTTTCTCAGTATCACTAGAAAGTTTAAAGCTTACACTCCTATCTTTTCTTTGTTTTCAAAGCTGGAAGGACAAGCTGGACAGTGGTGTGATGCTCTTCATGACTTTACAGCAGAAACACAGGAAGATTTATCATTTAAAAAAGGAGATTGTATTTTAATATTAGAACAACTGGATTCAGAGTGGTATAGAGGGAGGCTAAATGGAAAGGAAGGCATTTTCCCAGCTGTGTTTGTTCATGTTTGTTCAGGTACAGTGCTGAAAGAAAAATGGAACTGCTTTCATCCTATTGTACAGGCTATAGAGATACAGGTGGTTCTTGATTTACAACTGTAATTGAGCTACAATTTCCATTCTAGGTCATGATGGTCATAAACTGGCTCAATTTCACAATCTTTTTTGCAACAGTTATTAAGGGGACACGATAGTCATAAAACGAATACTGTGGTTGCAAAGCAAACGCTGCAATTGTAAAGTGAACAGCGAGTTGTAAAGTGAACTCATGGTTTGCAAGGGGGAAATTTTGGCCAGAAACTGAAACAGAAAAAGTCCTGAGACTACAATTGTTCTGGATGCTCTATTCAAATACGTTACCACTGGTACATTTCTACAGTAGTTATAGATGTTCTTGAAATTCTCAATTGAAGAATGTCCAAGGTGTCTGAGGAAAGTGGGAGGTAGCTCCAAGACTTACTGTTATTCTCCTAAAGTCTCAGTATTGTACTCTCAGTTATGAAGGTGTTTATTTTTTCTCTTTTTGTTTCTTTTTATTTTAAATAATTAAGAAAAAGAAATTTTGCAGTGCCTTACAGTTTAAAGCAAACATCTGTCATGCAGAGCAAGCTATTTCTTGAGATAGAATTACAGACTGCTATACTATACCTTTGTAATATGCAAACACAATGTTAGTATTTATAAGCTTACTCGGATTCTGAAAGTTCTGGCATTCAGTTTGGTGTAGTGATTAAGGTGCTGGCCTAGAAAGCAGGAGACTGTGAGTTTGAGTCCTACTCTAGGCATGTGGCTGGCTGGGTGCCCAATCTACCATACAAGTTGTTGTTATGGGAAAGAGAAGGAGGGAGGAGTATTAGATACGATCGCTGCCTTGAGTTACTTACAAAATAATAAAGGCAAGATAAAAAATCAAATACATTTTCTGTGATACAAGTAACATATGCTTTCCTCACATACTTGCAAAAGACCCTCATAATAATTGCTTTCTCTGCCATTTCATACAGAAAAGCATGACGATACCTACAATCTGCCCTCATAAATTACATAAAATATATTGCAATGATTTAATAGCTCATTTACTGTATTCTGGTAGTGTGGCTAGTATACTTGTAACCTGATCATGAGCACACCCTGGTGGTAAAATGTGGAATGGTTTAAGATGTCAGTTAGAATCTCCTCTAGTGACTTGATATTATTTCAAGGCAACTTTCTTGGTTAAGGTAATTATCAAAGTAAGAAATGAGGATTTATGACATGAAACAGTAATTAGTGCTTGCTTTTGTCCAATATAAGAACAGTGTAATTTCCCTTTGAAAAATTAAGGAAAATATATATTTATCCCCATTTGATAATTAGGAAAACACTTTGGTTTTTTTTAAAATTGCAAGTAGATTTTTTTTTCAAAGGAAAAGAGCATAAGTTAAACTTGCAGTATATGTGCCGTGAAAAAGAGTTGTGCTTTTCATTCCCTTCACTCAGTTAACCTCAAACCAGATTAAGATATTTGCAAAAAATATGTTCTTATATTATCCCAAAGATAGACATTGAATTGGATCATCGTATCTTACAGGTGGAATGCAGTCATCAGAACCTCAGGGAGGGAGGAAACCCAAAGCAAAGGCCCTGTATGACTTTCATGCAGAGAACATAGATGAACTTTCTTTCAAAGTAAGCATATTTAAATATCTGCAGTGATAAAAACATTATATTTTATCCTTGTGAAAAATACCATCCCGAATTTCTCCTGCAGCATAAAAATTAGGGAAATTGTTGCAAAATGTTGTTTATTGTGGGTTGATAGTAAGTTTCTTCTTTTTTATACTGCAAAAAATTGTGTTTGAAAGAAAAGAGTTAAACAACCTATACACAAATCCACTGCTGGATTTAAGATTATCTTGATTTTAGTGTGATGTATGAAACAGCCGGAACACAGTTTATACTGTTTCTGTAATGAACTGAATGCAACTGAAAAGTGGGATGATATTGTATTATGTTATTATAATCCATAAAAAATACTTCAGTGAAACTTAGCTACTTAATTTATTTTTTCCCTAAGAAATTATCTAACTGCAAAGCTTCTAGCTATCCCAAAGAACATGAGGCCTACTTTGAATTTTTTTTCTTTTGACATATTAAGGCATTTTGTTGTCTAGCATAAAACACTGTTTTCTTATCAGTTCTTTTGATCTGATATAAAACTAATTTAAAAATCAACAAAGTATCACTTGGGAGAAGAAAGAGTCTACAGTTTTAAGAGTTAAGTATGTGTGAAGGATATTATAAAAAACAAATAATATTGGTTGCATTTTTTGGTTCAACAGGTTGGTGATATCATAACAAATGTACAATCTGTAGATGAAGAATGGATGAGTGGAGAATTACAAGACAAATTTGGAATATTTCCAAGGAATTTTGTCCAAATTCTACATCTTTCCTAAGGTGAAATCCAATTCTGGAGCATTGTTTTGCAAGTGAATATGCTGGAAGAAAAGCACGTTATATTCTGGGCAGCGGAGAAAGACTGCGATCTATGATCATTTTATCTAGACTATCAAATGCATTTTTGCACTATTTTTGTAAAATGTTTACTAGACTGTACAATATTTTGTTTTTAGTTTCTTTCTGTGGGGGTGCAATGGCTCAGAGTTAAAGATGCTGAACTTGTCAGCTGGAAACCTGACAGCCCGGGTTTAAGACCCGAGTGCCACGCAACAGGATGAGCTCCTGTCACCTACTCCAGCTCCTGCCCACCTAGCAGTTCGAAAGCATGCA
>AZIM01000474.1:479696-490038 GCA_000516915.1 Ophiophagus hannah | reverse complement strand
GGTACCACTTCAATGGGAAGGTAACAGTGTTCTGTGTGCCTCAGCATATAGTCATGCTGGCCACATGACTATGGAAATGTCTTCAGACAACACTGGCTTCCTTGGCTAAGAAACAGAGATGAGCACAACCCCCTACAGTTGGAAACAACTGGATAGGGGAAACCTTTACCATTACTTTTTATTCTTTGTGTGACGTCCAATTAATTATTAAACACTGCTCAGTTGTTTTTTACAATGCATATCCCATGCTATAGTTTTCAAGTCAAGTTTTCAGAAACCGAAATGTTTTACCATATGAAAACATTAAACCCTGATACATAAATAAGATTGTCACGGTAAAAGAAAAGGTTTTTTCTTTACTTAAACCAAGTAAGTTAAGTTGTTTAAAAATGCATCAATTACTTTTAGTCTGGATTGAAGTATCCTGAAACAATTGGATGATATTGGATTTACGTGCCTTAGACTAGGAAGACCATTAGTCCGTTTGATCCAGTTTTCTATCCTAGTTACTAATAGCTGTCCAGGATCTTTCAAACAGTGCTGAGTCCCAACATTTGTTGCCTGATCTTTTTTAATGGATAAATGCAAGATATATATACAATAAGGCTGGGCAAAGCAACTGAAGAAGACAATTGCAATGTTGAGCAGGTATAAGATGCCTGCTTTGATTAAGTATCCACATTTTTGCAAGCCTCATACTATACATGCACATGCTTTAACACTTTGCGCAATCCTAATGAATAATAATTGCATATGTTTTATGGTAAAAAAGGCTGGTAACTTTTCTTAGTACTTTCAATAAATAAAATCACACACATAGAGATTTCTTACTTTTTGCAGCCAATGGACTGTGCTGTATCATAATTGTAATTTATCTAGAGTGACTTTTCAAAGATTCATCCTCCTTTTTAAAGTCTGGTATCATTTTGGATCTTTCAAATTCTGTAATGCTCCCTATTGCCTTATTCTTATCTAATCTACTGTTAGAAATTAAGTGTGTTCAGAAAACTATCTATGATAAGTGATGGAAGAATAATTTTCACGGGTCTTGCTGCCATGACTATCTCATAAGAGTAGATATTATTATAAACTTGTACTACAGCCTGTATTGTCTTGTTATCTCCATCTCCTCAAATCTCCAACTTTGTAAATGTAATTTAAGGTAAAAAATGAATCTTAAAATTAAACTTTTAAGTCCCGTTTTTGCCCTATATTTCTTAAGATTACATTCTATAAAAATGCTCTGATTTCCTGTCAGTTTTACCAGGAATTAATATTATATGTTTATAAATCTGATAGTGGTGAAAGACCTAAAACATTGATCCTCCTATTTCTCAAGACTGAGTAAAAAAGTGCACCAAATCCCATTTTCTTGCTCAATACCAATATTGCATTTTGACTTTTCACTGTGTGGCCTTTATGGAGGGGGTGAAATAGTACTTAAAGCACACAGCACTGTCACAGCCTTGCCTATAATTGTTGGAAACATTACTTTTGTGCGTAAAGCACAGCTAACAAGAATAAAGAATGAAGGTTTGATAGCAAAACAATCTTGTGAATAAACCTAATCCCAAAGGATGAAAAAAATGGAAATTCTTTCCCCGGGCCCTGTTTTTCCTCCGAACTATGCCCTTATGATAGTAAGGTGGGGAGGAAGCATGCAGGAACAGCTTCTCTTTGCAGACCTCTTACACTTTTATTTTCCAGAACTAATAGTTAGCTGCTAAGCCATAAAATACATAGCAGGCTGTAATTCAGAAGCCAGCCTCTCATTCTGATAAGCAGGGCTGCTACAGTTATTTCTGGCTTGCAAGGAATGCTTTGACCACAATCCACCCATGCTTTTAATTATGGCCAGATTTTAAAACCAAACTACACTTTGGTTTGAGGTTTGGCATATTGTGCAAATTGAATTTTATTTTAGAGGACAAAAGCAATGAAAAATCTTACATTTTGCTTTTGATTCAATCAATGTGTTGCTTATTCATAAAATGGTAGTTTCCTATTTTAATTTCTTAAAGCTTCCTTTATACATGCTTTCTGTTCAGAATTTAAAAACTGGAGGTAAATACACATCTGTTCAGGTAATTAACTTTGAATGTTATCTTGTTCCCTAGTTGTGGTCATACTTTAAGAATAAAATACTTCCATGATATAAAAATAGTTAAACAAAATTCAGCTTTCCATTAAGGAGATGTAAGAGCTGAAAATAGTATTATTACCATCAAGTACAGCAATGTGAAATTGCTTAGTTGAAGGCAAAACCCATTATTCACAACAGCAACCTTTGTTGCCATCTCATATTTTGCTGTGTTTTTTAGGAACAATGGACGTTTTTTTTGTTGTATGTCAGCTGCATTTAGGCTTTTGAGTGTCATTGCAAGTGCTGACTGAAAATCACTGTGTACCGGACTGAATGCAATGCTTGTTAAAATGACTTTTATAATTTTTCTTACTCATATATTTTCAGATTTTGTATTTTTCCATATTCATTCTCAACATGTAATTTTACAGTGACTAAAAAATGGTTTTGTGTTACTAATGAAAATGCACTAATTTCTACTTTAGTAGTAAATATGGCTTTTATATTTATCATTGTTTAAAGTAAGCAAGCATTCACCTGAGCAAGCTTTGTTATCTTACCAATCTATGTATTCAGATTGCCAAATACAGCTATTTCACTTGAAGAGTGCCATCTAAAGGGCTTTTAATACAGTGTTAATAATGTAGATAAATATTAATGACATTCCCATTTAAGAAACTGGCATCAGTTTCTAGATTGAGGCCATAAAGTATTATAGATCACATGCTATAAGATTCTCAAATGAATATAAGTACAGCAGTTAGCTGAAGATACAAATACTACAATATGTATATATATAAGTGTGAACCAGGGTATTATAGTCGCTATTTAATCTCCACATCAGTTTAATGAATTTTCTTCAAAGATTACACAAATCTACAAAAATACTTTTGCTTCAGGAAATTAATATTAATTAAAACGTTGTTCCTTGGCTTTGTGGCATTATTACATTTGTATACATAACCAATAAATGTGTTTGTTGAAAACAATGAATGGTGCAAACTGGAATGAAATTTATCATTAATTGCAGTTTTTAAAAACTTCACAATTAAAGGAAATTTTCTTCCATTTGATTTAATGCATTTAAATTTTACACATTCTCTAAGGCTTGAAGTGATTGGGAATCAAAGCTCAGAACCGGCTTGAAGTGATTGGGAATCAGCTGACAGATTAATGGCACCGAGGCAGCACACAGTATTGCTTGTGTGCTGGATTCGTCTTTCTCTACAAAGCTTGCTGGTCAAGTTCGGATTCATGGCCTCTCCTAAACCGAACATAGCAGAGTTATTGGGAGGGTAATACTTAATTGGAAGTATTATGGATGAGGTCTTGAACTTTCAGAAAAAGGAGATAAATGCAGTAAATAAGGCTGTGATTTTAAAAGCTATCAATGTGAAATGGAAATTCTCCATTTGTCATCTCTATGAGGCTAAAGGCATTAATTGAATATAATGTAAAATAAACCCACTGAAATTGGTTTACCATTTTTTTAAAAAAAATTTGCCTTGAAAATGTTTTTAAAATCTGTTAATTACAAGCTAGATCCTCATGCTACTACAGTAAACAATCTCAATACTCTTCCAGAATATTTCATCTCCTCCATATTACCAGTTTAGTACTTCTTTTGGAATAAGAATGGACACTTCCTTAGCTCCTGCTGGATGTTTTATACAAACTCATCTCTTGGCTTAGAATGCTCAAGATACTTGTTATAACCTAGTCATGTTTTAAATACTTTTTATTCAATGAGATTTTTTCATAGAAGCACCATAGACTTGATTAGGCTAAGCTAAATGAAGGAATTTAGCTGAAAATACTTGTGTGTACTGGAATGAAGTTTAAATGTTTCTTGCCCTCCTTCAAATATGTAAAACCACGTCATACTACGTGAAGGCTTCTGCATTGGGGTAAGGAACAAGGGTGACTGGAGGGAAGTGTCTTGATATATCCAGAATTTTATTATCCATGAATTTTCAAGAATCCATTCTTCTACTTAGTTCACAACATTCAATAGCCATGCATGTCTTTACTGAACTTTTTTGTGTGTGCTGTCAGTTTTGACTCCTAGCCGTTGCTTTGACATGTCCCTGTAGCTGCTTTCTTGGCAAGTGTTCCAGAAGTAGATTGCCACTGCCTCCTTCCTTGGGTTGCGTGTATAACTTGCTCCTCACTGGGCTGGCCTCATGTCTTAAGGCGAGACTACAATTCTTTTTGAGTTCTGATAAGATTTAAATCCTCATTTAAAATGGGGAGGGAGGTGCTTGCACTAAAGTTTGTAACAGGTGTCCCCTATACTCTGGAATATTCTCCCATCAGAGGTGAGATCTGCCTCCATAAATGGACTTCCGGAAGAGTCTAAAAACTTGGCTCTGCTGCTTGGCCAGGGGCCCTGCTATATTGGGGGCAGCTGACAAGGAAGAAGAGTCTTACCCCCAGGCTGCCCATCGTTTTGTTTCTTACTAATCCTTTTTTCTAATTGTTTTTTTTTTTACACTTTTTAACTTTTTAATTGTAAGCTACTCAAGAATTGTTTTATTAGTGATATGTATGGCATAGAAATTTAATTACTTTCACAAGACTAGAAGGAGCCTGGTTACAATTACAACGCTCTAATAACTAAAAGTCATAATAAATTATATGCAGATTACCTTTACAAATATTTAGTGTTGGTGCAATATTACCTGGATCTTTAAAAAAAATGCATAAAAAAAATCCAAAGTAGCTTGAATGTGTGCTTTTTACAGTGTTACGGAATGTTATTCATCATTACCCAAATTGCAACCCTTGTGTGAAATAAAATATAAATCTTCACCAATTCTAGTTTCATCAGTGGATCAATTGGTAGCCGAAGTAGCTTAGCAAAATTGTAGCATGAATGCAAAATACGAGTAACTATTCCATAAAAATGCACATTACCACACTATTTATATTAAGTCTTTTATTTTGTATCTGATTTTTAAACAGATTCTTGCACAGGGGGCTCATATCCATCAGCTCGTTCTACTTTGGCACCAGTTTCATCACCAGATGGTTTTCCAGCACCACCACCTTCACCGTGCAGTTCCATCAATTTGCCCACTAGAAATAATTAAAGATGTAAATTAATATATATGAAAATTACATTTTAAATGAATGGTGCTATATTTTATATTAAAATATTCACTTATCAATTATACATCTTACAAAAACTAGGAAATATCTTTGTGTTTTATGGGAATGTCAGCATTAGGATAAAGTAATCATTTCTTCATCTGGGACCGAAACAAAGTGTCATCATTCATTCCCATTTCAAATAAATATAATCAATGTTAACACAGTATTTTCAATGACAGATACTTACATTCAAACTTGGGCTTCTTGAGCATTTTAACTTTGCGAACATAGACATCATGAAGGGGGTAGATTGATTGACATGCCTTTTCTATGTCTTTACCAATGCTATCTGGAATCCTAGAATCATAAAGAAACATTTCATTTTGAAGTCTCCAAACTAGAAATTAGATTAAAAACCAGCAGAATTACTAGTGACTGTGGCATAGATTAAAGTATGTGACCTTCTGCATTCACAAAGAAACTTCAATGTTTATGCACAATTTCAATAAAGAAACTATGTCCACACAACACATTAATATAAAGCAAAAAAAAAAAACCAGATTATGTATTACCCCAGCACGAAGCAAGGCAATGAGAATGGTTTCATTCTATGTGTGGCTGAATAAAATACTAAGAAAAAATGTGCATATCTTATTACACCAGAGGTCTCCAAACTTGTTAACTTTTAAGACTTGTATTCTCCTGGGAGTTGAAGTCCACAAGTCTTAAAGTTGAAATGTTTGGGGACCCCTGTATTACACCATAAGATAATTTATTTGGCCTTGGCTTAGAATGCTGTGGCATTGAAACCAATTTACTTATTTCATTAAACTATTGCCTTAGAGAGAACCCACTAAGTTTACCCAAATCTAATCTTATCAATTATCTCCAGAAATATATATTTTCAGTTCTTTAAAAGGGATACAATTACTCAAAATGTTACAGAATCTAGAAACACTTTAAAAAATATAATTAAATAGTGAATACAAAAAAAAAGTTATTACAGGTAGTCGTCTTCTTACGACCACAATGGAGCCAAAATTTCTATTGTTAAGCGAGATATTTGTTAGGTGGGCTTTCCCCCATTTTACGATTATTCTTGCTACAGTTAAGTGAATCTTTGCTGTTGTCAAATTAGTAACAAGGTTATTATGTAAATCTGGTTTCCCCACTGACGTTGCTTGTCAGGTCACAAAATGTGATGGCATTACACCTGGACACAGTAACTGTCATAAATATGAGTCAGTTGCCAACCATCTGAATTTTGATCGTATTACCTAGAGAAATGCTGCAATGGTTATAAGTGTGAAAAACGGTCATAAGTCATTTTTTCAGTGCCATTGTATCTTTGAATGATCAGTAAATGAACTGTTGTTAAGTCAAGGACTACTTGTACAAATTCTAAAGTAGCATGGCACTGAAAACCATCTTACTAAACATAGTTAAAAAAAATCCACCTACAGTTTATTGACAACTTCTTTCAAGTCATTTGTTTGCACTTCACGTGTCATGATTTCCACCATTTTTTTGCGGATTTGGCGGACCTGTTGGTGCTGAGCATAGGAAGTCTTGCGAATCTGGTTGGTTCTTTTCTTGGTGAAGCCAACACAAAAAAGGCGTAGAAGATACCCATCTGTCGTTTTGACATCGATGTGGGCTTCAATCATAGTCTGAAACATTGTAAGAGTTACAGATATTTTAACATGTCAAATTGCTATGTCTGGATAAGACTGCCTACTTTTAAAGCATTTACACAAGATAACCATGGTTCAGAGGAATTCTTGCAAAGTAAGCTTAGGAAGCATTCACATGTATACCAGAACACAGAGAAGAACTAAGCAAGATTTTTGGAAACTTTAAAATACTGGATCTGATGATATATGAAAAATAGCTGATGAACAATCATCATCTGAAAACTAATTTACTTGCCTCCATCAACAACAGCATAATTCCAGTATTCACTGTTCAGCTTAAGTACATACCAATACTTATACTAACCTGCCATTTCTTAACCATTGAACACATTTTATCCCGTGTGAGATCCATGCCATGAAAGTTTGTGAGGCAGTTTTTCCCCTGGACATCCTCAGTAATCAGCTTGAATTTACGGAAGGCAACCTCATCATTCTGTAGGTCAGCAAGGCTTACTTCAAATACACGGCCTTTCAGTCCATCAGAGGCAATTTCTATAAATATTACACAGTTAGCTTGTTCATAAAAATACACCACTGAGCTATATATCACTTTCTAAGATATATTTCAAATGATCCTCTGCATTCAAAATAATTACAATTGCAATATATAATTGTATAATTGTAAGCCGCCAAGAATCGCTTTATAAAGTGAAAAGTGCAGCATATAAATTTAATAAATATAGGAATATAAAGTAAAATGTGTAAATAAAACACAATGTTCAAAACAGTAATAAAAATGGTATTTGATTAGTGTTTAAGACTTTCAGAAATATAGCATAACTTAAAATTCAGCATTTCTTATTTTGGTAACTTACTTGTTCCCTGAGTCCTGGTAACTAATGTCTTTCCAATGTTTCGAATATTGAACATTGCCGGAGCCTTGACATCATACCAGTCCTTCTTTGAGAAAGGGTCAACCCTGATTTTCAAAAGAAAAAATAAAACATTCAGAAGGGACTTTTACCTATTTAGGCCTGCATTTTTCCAGCTGATCCAAGAGCAGCTTGGAATGCCACCTTCTTTCTGGTTACATTTTAGGAAGGCTTGAATCAACCCTCAAGTCTTAAGTGAAGCAAAAGTCTCGTACCTTTACCAAAGCAGCATTTTATACGCACAAATCACAAATAGGGTGATCCACAGCAGAGGAGCAGAAAACCATTTCTCGTGAATATTTATTTAAAAGCCATGCACATACATTATCACATTTTTTAAACAGATACCAGGTACATACTACCACATGTGGTGGACGTGTAAAAAAAACAAGGAATTTTGGTGAAAGATACAGAGGTGGTTAGAAGAAACGGTTGGACATTTAGAATTCAAACCAAAATTATTTTTGCTAGGAATTACAACAGAGGGATATAGTAAACGGTCAATATATTTAATATTACACATCCTGACAGCAGCGAGAATGGTATATGCCCAGCAATAGAAAAATGAAAATATACCATTAGAAAGGGAGATTATTAAAAAAAAATACTGGCTTGTGCAGAATCAGATAGATTAATGTTAGAACTAAAAACCAAAAGGGAGACACAATATTTCGATATATGGAATAGATTCTATCAATGGTTGAAATGGAAAGGTGGGAGTTGGAACAGGAAAGAACTAGGCTAAACAGATCAGGAATGTGAAACTAGATATATAGTATCTATATATATATATGTACTAAAATGAGTATACTGGTCAAGAATTATTGTTAATTAGTAATGTATAAATAGTATATATATGCTATTTGTTCTTCATTTTAGTGTGTATGGCGAAGGAAACACCAGAATAGCTATACCGTATTGGATATTTTTGTATGTGAATAATAAAATATATTTTAAAAAATAAAAGCCATGCACATACGCTATCATCTTTTTTCAGCCCTTAGAACAGGGGTCTGAGCTGGCTGGGAACTCTGGGAGTTGAAGTCCACAAGTCTTAAAGTGGCCACGGTTGGAGAGCCCTTGCCTTACTTAGGACATTGGGCCTGCACACTCTTCTGGCTGCCACTTTTCAAAAGCATCCTTCTCTGCCTCCATCACCCATTCCCCAATTTGCACACGAAAAACCGCCGGAGCTTTCGGCCCAAAGACGTGGTGGCACCATCCAGATTCCTTTGGGTTTAACGTCTCATCGCCGGGAGGCCAATGCACGAGGCCCCCTTTAAATTTAGGCAGCTGGCGAAATAGACGGGAGGGTCCATTTCCTCGCGCCCATTGCCTGACTTTCCGAGGGCCCATGCGCTGGCTTTTTTTTTTTTTTTTTGTTGNNCCGGGGCCCCATGCCCTGGTTTTTTTTTTTTTTTTTGCTGGAAGCCGCCATGTCAGCACCTATTTCCTTTGGCCGCTCGCTCCCTCCCCTCCGCAATCCAGTCAACATCGTCGGCATCCGACAGTCCTGGGCCGCGAGTCCCCCTCCGCCGCAGGGCTATCGCCCCAACGCTTCTCCCCGGGCGCCACTTACACTTTCTTCTTGGCACCTTTCTTGCCTCCTTTGGTGAGGCGCTTATTCTTCCCGACCGCCATAGCACCGCACCGGGAACCAAAGAGGCCGGAAACCGGAAAGAGCGCGATATTGCGCGAGAGCCGGGTCACGTGAGTGTGACTTCCGCCTCTTTTGAGGAAAAACGCGCTCGGCTTTTTTTTTGTCAATCGTTTGGCGCGAAATCACAGCGGCCTCTGGTGGAGGGTTACCCGGTGTTCTGGCTCATGGGTCTTCAAACTTGGCAAGTTTAAGATCTGTGGACTTCAGCTCCCAGAATTCCTGAGCTAACATGACTGGAGGAAGAATTCTGGAAGTTGAAGTCCACAAGTNNNAAAGCTGTCAAGTTTGAAGACCCCTGGCTCGATGGCCATCGCGAGCCGTCAGCGTTTAGGAAATAAAAGTCAGGGGTCTCCAAACTTGGCAACTTTAAGAGTTGTGGACTACAATTCCCAGAATTCCTCAGCTAGTCAGGCTGGCGGGGCAATTCAGGGAGTTGAAGTCCACAAGTTGCCAAGGTTGAAGACTCCTGAAATAAATAAATCCCTTACAGTGTGTGGGATTAGCATGGGAAGACATATTCATAAAAGGGCTGCCACAGAAAATTTACAGCATACGTGCCCCATTATGCATGGGCAAGGACAAATATACATGTTGAGGAATGGATACACTTTGCTGTCACAGTTGCAACCTGATGGAATATACCTCAAAATGGTATTGAATTAGCTCGATACCTGTGCTTTGCTACGAAACTATGTGGTTGGGCTTAGTTTTGGGGAGGAAAATAAGGGGGGGGAATTCTGCCTCTGCCTACCGGCATCCATTGGTATTCATCTGGCTAGCATCCTGTCAGTGTGTGAGAGTTGAGGGCTGTTTGGAAACTGAAACAGAATTTGTTGTGTGAGCAAGGAGAGAGCAAGGAGCATAGGCATGGCTTAGCTCAACTGTTCTATAGTAAAGCTGCTTGCTGCTGTGAAAGTAAAACTGAAACTCCTCTCCTCTG
>AZIM01000474.1:440374-454501 GCA_000516915.1 Ophiophagus hannah | reverse complement strand
TCCCCCCCCACACTTTCTCTCTGGTGCGAGCAAGTTGAACATTTGCAATGAGGAGGAGCTTACCTGTGCAGGGTGGTTACTCCTGCTGTGGTTTTATTGAGGGAGGCGTGTGCTTCAAGAAAAGGGAGTAGAGTTTGATAGTTATGTTTGTAGATATGGTTTAACAAAGTGCTGGTACTTAACTGTTGTCTTTCTGGAATGACCTTTCCACAGACCCATTGCCCAGGCCCTGCCACTGAGGGAAGACAAGGAGGAGTCTGGACTCAAGTTGCTGTGCTGCCTTCCAAGGTGCTTTCAGAAGTGGACCTGAAGATCCAGGCTAGAGTGTCTGTTCTGTATTCCCGGAAGTGAACTCACTATGGCTAGTGAAGAAAGACAGAGCTCTTCCTCTCCGTCAACAGGGGATGATAAAGGAGGAGGAGGAGGTGGTGGTAGTACTGGACAAGGAAAAGATGGAAGCTCAGCTGAAAAGCATTCTTTGAATCCAGGCATCCCTATCCGGGGTATCAGGATGAAATTTGCTGTTCTGACAGGATTGGTGGAAGTTGGGGAAGTATCCAACAGGGATATTGTAGAAACTGTGTTCAATCTGGTGAGTCACTTATCTTTTTTATTCCTCTCCAAATGAAGAAAAGCATATGATGAGGAAATAATGTACATTCTCTCTGTGTTCATATTACTGTGGTTAAACACAAATGTACACACATGGCCATTTGTAACAGGGGGATGAGTCTAGCGAGCTGCTGCATTTTCCTGGAAGAAAAGCTGACTAACTCATTTAAGGTTGCATTGCTTTTTTTCCCTCATAGTTTTTATCTTTGCTTGAATTTTCTGGGACTTTTTTCAAATTCTTGTTGACAACCAACTTTTCTGCCACTTGTAACTTTATAAATGTATAATGAAAGCATAAAGTAGATGTTAAAATTTGCACCCTAAAATATGCTATTTTACCAGTTTATAATATTGGTCTAATATATCCTACTGTAAGTTTGTAATTGATGGCTCTGCAAATGTATAGATATATCTGCAGCGGGGGTGTCAAACTGGTGGCCTGCAGGCCAGATGCATCATGCACAGGCCACGCCCACCCCAACTCTTTTAAGGGCAAAAAATGCCGCAATACGTCATGTGATGGCAATGTGACACCGCGAGTTTGACACCCATGAGTTATTATTTGTACTGTAGACCCTCAACTTTTTGTACTCTCAACTTTTCCTAACAGTGAAAGTTCTCTTATAAAAGGGTTTAGGCTGATTGATATTAAACATAAGTATTAGGCTTTGAGGGAAGATGACATTAAATTTGAGTATTACAGTTGGTGGCAGAGAACAGTAATTATATGATAATCTGGGCAATTCATAAATATATTGCATAAACTTTAGAATGTGAGAATAATTACTTCCTCTGGCTCAGTCAGAATTAATGGTTACAACGACTATCATTTCACATTTCTCATAAGATCTTTGCTTAAAAGTTATAGTCTACATTTTCACAAAGTTCTACTTGAATTTGATATAACTTGGTTTAGATAAAATCTGAAATGTTTATTTAAATTTAGGCTCTACAATGTAAATTAGAGAAAGAACATTCCTAATTTAATAAAACTTGTAGTAAAAGTATTAGAAGAGAAAATCCTGTGTTGTTTTATTCTTGGTATATTTACAACAGTTCTTTACCTTGAAGTGTGAATTAGGGATTTTGTATGTGTGTTCATTTAAGCCCTAAGCATTTGCTAGTAGTAAGCTGCAGAAACAGAAGATTTGTCAAGAATAATTGTGGCCTACCTTTATTTTGCCATAAACATAAAGTGATTATTCTAGGCTATATATACTGCATTAGTCTACATTGTCTTTAACTAGTGTCTTTTTGACTTAAAATCCAGAACATTATCCCTTTTTTCTATAGCAGTAGCAGAAGACCTCACACATTGACAGTCATACTTTTAATGCTTATGAATATATAGAAGTTTGTTGAACTCTCTAGAGCATTGCAGCATTTTGTACACAGTATTGCAAGTGTATCGTGTATCAGCAGTTTGTATCAGCAGTTTGGTATATTTTATTTCAGCCTATTTGAAAAAAATTATAAGTCATATTTGCAATATGAGTTTTGTTAAAAATGATTCAAATTGAATTATAGAGCCTTGCAGAAACTAAATATAAAATTGCCCTCCCCTAAACTACAGGTATACCAAGGTGTACCTTACAGTGAATTGGATTTTTGTCAATGTCTTCCTGGCATATTCCTATATGTAAATAGACTATATAAATTGGATGCAGCTAGAAATATTTGGGAGGACCTAGAGTGGGAAATGTTATCCAGTATGTTGGCTTTCTTTTGTCCTACACAGTGTTTTGGGAGGTGGGTAATAGGCAAGACTAGAAGCAAAGAAACAGTTTCATTGCACATATTCTACCCAATCCAATCTCCATCTGGCATCTTCCACCTAGAATACTTTGATATTAGTCTGGATATAACTTTAGACCTGTTCTCTAGGAATTCAGGTATAGATGTGTTTTATTACTACTGAGAAATAATGTAATGTGTAAAGCTACAGTTGGACTTCAATTTGAGAACTCTTTCCACAAGCCAATGCTTTCTTTCCTCATAAGGAAAATATGTTCATTTCTATGAGTTGCATCTGTTTATTTTTTTAAAAAATCAGACTTTACATATTTAATAGTGAAAATTTCTGAAATTTCTGAAAATTTAACTATTTAAGGTAGTTTGCCAATTGGGCAGGGCTCATAAACCCTCCCTTTCTTGCCACTGAATATGTTCCTCATCTTGTGCAGTGTGATGTGACTCTTGGTCATGTTCTGATTCAGATACCATGGCTCCTCTAATAGAGATTTGGTATAAAAACATTCTTGTTGTTCTAAAAATAGGGCAGAACACCAGAGAAACTTTTGACTAGAGAAGCTAGAAAAAAGTGGTATACTATCTCCCCATAGCATCTTATCAAAAATTGAAAATTTCAATTGTGGGAAATCTAGGAAAATTGTAGCAACACAAACATACACAGTATGAAAGAGAGAGAGAGAATCAGGTTTGCATATACATTGGGACAATAACCATTGAAGGATTATAGCCATTTTAATATACTAATCCCTATTTTTGGTGATGGCTGAGAAGCATTTTCATGGCCAGGAGTGTCCTGCTCCCTTCTTACTCTGTGATAAATCAAACAGATAAAAGTATGAAGTTGGTTCTGAGTGTTACATTTGCATTTGGTAGCTGTTCACTGGAACACTCACTGAGGTCCAGAGAGGTGTCTATGAAAATGAAAGAGGCCATCATTGGGCTGAAAAAACAAAATCTATGAGAGAGAGTGCAAAACCACTGGGAATGGTGAAAACAATACTTTGAAACTTTCTATAAAGAAGGAATTAGCTAGCAGGCTCTGTAACACCAAAAGGCCTGGAAAGTCAGGGAAGATAACTAAAGTAGATGACTGCAGAATTCTGTCATTTGGTAAGAAAAACCCTTTTACAACATCTAGCCAAGTCAAGAACACTCTTGCGGTAGATGTGTCATTGTTGAAGTTCACAGCCAAGAGACGACATCATGAATGCTTCATAACAAGGTGCAAACTTGGCATATCAAGAACAGGAAGGCCAGATTAGACTTTGCCAGAAAGAACCTTAAAAAGCCTTCCCAGTTCTGGAATAGATTCTTTTGACTTATGAAACCAAGATTAACTTGTACCCATAATGATGAAAAAAATATGGAGAAGGAAAGGATCCAAGGACACTACATCATCTGTCAGACATGGCAGAGACAATACATGGGCATGTATGGCTGCCAGTGGAACAGGGTGACTGACATTTATTGATGACTTGGCTGCAGATAAAAGTTGCAGGATGAATTCTGAAGGGCATAGGACTATACTCTCTGCTTAGATTCAGCCAAATGCTGGGATGCCACTTGATATTGCAGATGGATAATGACCTAAAACATACAACGAAAGCAACCAAGACTTCCTCAAGGCACAGAAATGGGATATTCTTCACTAGCCAAGTCAGTCACCTGATCTTAACCCAAAAGAGCACACTGTTACTTATTGAAGACAAGACTGAAAGCAGAGAAGCCCACAAACAAGCAACAGCTGAAGGCAGCTGCAGTAAAAGCAGGCAAAGCATCTCAAAGGAGGCAATTCAGCATTGGGGCTAGTCCACGAGTTCTAGACAGGCAGTCATTGAGTGCAAATGATTGAGTGCAAAGATTTTCATCCAAGTATTAAAAACAATCCTTATATTTATAATTGTTTGTTTGTCCATAATTTATGAGCCATCAAAAATGGGGTTGGGTGTATTAAAATAGCTGTAATTCCCTCTGGTATCTATCAGTAGCCAGACTAAGCTAAAGCTAATAATTTAGTCAAATATTTGGACTGTTGAGATATAATTTTGCTTGGCTAATAAATTATGTAACACCACAAACTATTACAATAAACTAAGAGTTAAGAGACAGGAATGTTAAGAGGAGCACAAGCGGACATCAGATTAACTAAAAAAAATATCCACAGAAAACAGTTTTCCAACAAGGAAGTTTAAGTTTCCTGTTGTAGAGCTGACTGAGTTTAATGATAAGTGTAAATATCTCTTACAGAACTATGCTGACCTCCACTGTTACAGCCTATTTTAGTATATGATTTAGTGCTTGGTATTTTTCCAAAGAGAGAGTCTGACTCTTTTCTACAGAATTCAGTGGCTACCTGCACTGAATCATACCTATCATTTGTAGGTGGCTAATGACCAGTTGCCTCTTGAATTGCAAGTTGGAATTCAGAGAACTCCATAACAGGTTGTGCATGAAGATATCAATTTTCTATATAATTTTCTTGTAACCTATCAAATTAATTTGAGATGCCCAACCACTTCTGTTGTTTTATGAGGCTTTAGAATGCTTCCCAAACCTTTTCCTTCATTACCCAAAAACACTTATCAGAAAGTCTTGCTGAATTTCAAGGATCAGTTGTAAGTCTCTTCCTTCAGGATTGTCATAACTTCAAATTGATCAAGTAGTCATAACTAAGTAGTCACAACTAAGTAGTCATATGAATGGTTATAACTCAAGGATTACTTGAGTTGACTACCTGACTATTAAAAAACTATCATTGAATAATCTTAATCACATTTTATTTCAACATTACTATTGTTAATTTCATTGGTTTTCACCTTAAAAGGGATATTTTGGGAGATTTTTAATGTATTTTAGTACATATGATAATCTTTAAGTAAATTTAAATGTCTCTGCTGTGATTAGTAATGGGAGTAAGTGTCCTTAACAATAAAGAAAAACCACTTTCATCCAATTTTGGGTAATTTACTCAGGATCGGGAAGTATTGTTTTAGAGTAAAATAAAATAAATTAAAAATGTTTTGTGACAAAACACCAGTATCTTACAATCTTTTTGGGATATTGCATTTTCTTTCATATATTTCTTTTAAATAGCTTTCTAGTATGATTGGAGAGCTCTACCAATAGCCTCTCCAGTATTGAATATTTGTATTTTTATATTTAAAATTTAACTTTTATTATTTACTTTTTGATTTTTAAAACAAAGTTTGATTTTGTTTATCTGTGAGATTGGTTTGTTTCCCAAGAAAGATTTGGTTTTCCTGATCACATACCTCTATACTAGATGACCAGAAAGTGTATTTGTTAAATTAATTTCCTTTTTTTAAATTTTATATTTTAATCCTCAGAAAACAACATATAGAGACCCTGTGTCTCACACACATTAGAGTCAGAGGATTGGAAGCAGGTAGAACAGTTCTTGAAAGATAGGTAGTAGCATTAGAAATAATCTGGGTGCTATCCCAAACAGAATTTTGATTCTTTTTCTCTTCTACACCGTCCTGCTTACAAGTTTTAATGTGCTGTTTGTTTTATAATCTGAACAGGCTATTTATTCTTCCATTAATTTTTTTCAGTCATAGTGCTAAATAATATTTTAACAGAAAATATCTTTTAAAAGTCATCTGTAAAGCTGCTACAAATGAATAGAACAAGTTACATAGTGTATCACTATGGATATGCAGTTTCAAGTAATTATTATTGTCATTTGTTTCAAAATTGCTTACCCTTAGTTCAAGTCAAAAAGAGAAACAAAAGTACAGATATATTGATGATGTGCCATCAAGTTTGGTTTAACTCTGCAACCATACAGACTTACTCATGACAATCAGTCTCTAATCTGGTCCTTCAGGTATTCCATCCACTTGGCTGCTTTTCCTGGCATTCACATTGTTTCCAGAGAACCAGGTCTTTGCATAATTTGTCGAAGTAGGATTATTTGAACCTAATCATTTGTACCTCAAATGAGAACTTTAGGTTGGTTTGTTCAGTGATCCATATGTTTTCTTGGCTATATGTGGTTTTTCTCAGAAATCTCCAACTTCAAAGCTGAAAAGTGTCAATACTCTGATCTCACTTTTAATATAATAAAACAATACCAAGTATCAGAATCACAGTCTTGATAACAACCAATATAAACATATATTTTATCTCGAATACCTTTAACAATGAGCACTTCTCCTACCCCAGAGAACACTCTTTGCAGAACACTGTCGGGAGGAGTTCTGCAAATCTCATTCTGGAGAACCATTTGTCTATTGGTGAATAAGCAATAAACAAAAACATGTGAAACAATCTTAATGCAGGTAGTTTTGACTTATGATCACAATTAGGACTGGAACTCCCATCATGAAGCAGTGTGATTGTTAAATGAATCATGACCAATTTCATGATCTTTTTTGTTGCGGTCATTAAGTGACTCATGTGGTAATTAAGCAGATAAGGCTTTTTCCATTGACTTGCTTGTCAGAAGGCCCTGGGAAGATTCTAAGTGTTGATCACATGACTCAGACCTGCAACTTTCGAAAATATAGGTTGCCAAGCAAATTCTGATGACGTGACTGCAACAACCGGTTGTAAGTCACTTTTTTCAATGCCATCATAAATTGAACAGTCATTAAATAAATCAACTATCTATATTAGAGTAATTCTTGGGACATTATTTGATTAATTTGTAGCTTATTTGTATGCATCACAGTGTTTCCAACTTTTTTCTACTTCTAGCTTTCTCCAGGTTAAGAAGATGGGGCATTATTCTCATTTACTAAACTTCTAACATTTACTGTCTCATTATTCTTCTGAACTCTTCGTTAGGTAAAAAAAAACCCTCATAGGGTGAGTTGCTATAATGTATGCAATATATAATTCAATATATATTGAATTGCTGTCATAATTTTGATGATTATATTAGAGAAGCATAAGCCATATTGCTGTACTATCTCTTACATTTCTATCCACTTTCAGATAGTATACAATATACTTGACTGGACAAGTATTTCCTTATTAGTCCAATTTCTGTCTTCACAGTTTAGTAAGAAAGAAACTCTAAACAATTATCTGTTGCTCTCTGCTTTTAAGCCCAAAGTGATAACAATGCTGATTTTTGTTTTCATTGAGAAATTTAAAATTTTTCTTGAAATGTTCTAAATGTTAGAATTAGCCAAACATTAATTATATCAGTATGTCAGATTATTTTATCTTATGTCAGTAATCATTTGTGTGACTATTGAAGACAGCTTTAGGCTATATCTGATGCCTTCCAGATGTGCTGAAATTGTACATTCCCAAATTCACAGGTTATAATTTTATCACCAGACCTTGAAGAAGCAGGACAGAAACAGTATTGTTACTTTTGAACTTTGATGTTGGAGAACTCCTGAGAACACAATTGACAGTCAAGAACAGAGTTTTTACTTGAGATATAAATGATCATTGATACTTTTGAACTAAGATGCATGCTGCATCTCATCTCTTAACTTTACTCTCCTTTTATCTTTTTTTCCTGGTGTTGAAGCATGGTATGACTTCTGTATTCCAACAAAATCATGGAAATGTTTTAAGGAATGTTTTTTCATCTACAGTTTTCAATACAAGCATGGTATAGTGGAAAGTTGTGACTTGTCCTCACTGATTTTTTTCAAGGTGTCATTCCTCAGCTTTTCTTTATAAATGAAGCAGCTGTATTCTGTTTTTTTATTTATTGATGATTTGGCAAAATACTACAGTGATTACTTTTCTTGCTCAGAATTTCAGGACCAGCTGGTAAACTTTAAAGAAATCTACCTTGATAGAGATTTCTTATTGGCTAATACATAGAGAAATTAACAGGCAAAACTAAAGGGAGATGGCTTTTGTTTACAATTGCACCTTAGCAACTGGTATTTGTTGTCTCTGATTCAGAAAGCTGCACACAAGCATCAAGACTGAGATGCTAATAGTACCTGTTCCAACTGGATTCAGCCTTCTTCTCAATGAAATCAGGAAAAGGTCATCTAAAAATGGACTGTTTCCCCACTGCAAGCCAAAAAGCAGTTTTAAAGAGTTTATACAACTTGAGAAGGCCATGTTGATAAAGCAGTAGAACTTAATTGAGAAAAGGACATTAAGTAATGAAAACGCAGTTTAAAAAGTGGTACGAACAGATCAAGGAACCTGGTAATGTAAAAGCTAAGAGAAATAAAAAACTGATATTAAGCTTCTCAAAAAAGCTAGGAATAAAAACGGTGTGATAAATGTTCAATCCAATCTGGCTGCCAAAGGACACAGAATCCAACAAAGATCTCCGTTTTGTGGGATTTATCAACCACATTAATTTCCTTGTATATTATTTTTAAGTTTCATTTTCATTTTTAAATTATAGTTATGTTCCAATTGTGTCACTTTCACTTTCATATTGGTTCTAGCTAGGAGTAGGGAGAGTGTTGTGTCTCAACTTATCACTTGACTTTTGAACACTTCTTTGTGAAAGTTTGGTTTGGGAGCATTTAATCTGAATGTTGATGTATTTTTCATTTTTTTGTCTTTTATCTCTTTTATCCCACCCAGGATTCTTAAAAGTTCATTCCAAATGTGGGGACAATAGAATGTAGTCTAAACTTATATAGATAAAATGTCATATTTTTAATCTAGACGCGTCTATCACAAAATGGAATAATAGAATTTGCTCACTTTCCATATTTCAAACCAGAATGGGACAACTTGTCACGACCAACTTGCTATGGCCAAATCATTGCTGCCAACTCATCATGGTCAACTTGCTGCAGCCAGCTTGCCACAACCAACTTGCTGCGGGACAACAAGTCAACAATTTAATAATTTAAAATAATTAAAACATTTTAATTTTTGTCATGCATTTTGTCCCTCCTTTTGCATCCTTTCTTGAATTATTCTATTGCACCGTTTATTTGATATTGTGTAACTTTTGTCCCACATGAGTTGTCCCATGCCAAGTTGGCTTGATGAATTGTCCTGTGGCAAGTTGGCCATGGCCAGTTGGCCGTGGCGAGTTGTCTTACACCCATTTGAAACACAGATAAGGCACTCAGAAACTTAATTATGATCCAAAGGAATTTGGATGGTAATATTGTCTTCCTAAATATGTTTTGTTAAACACTGCCTTGAAACCAAATATTTTACTTAGAAAATTTTAGAAGTTTTTAGAAGTTGTCTCATGCTTTTGATTTTTGGTATGTTGCAAAAACTACAGGCAGTAGCAGGCTGGCCAGCAATAGAGCAACCTACCTATAAGTGTTGAGTCCCAGATGCTTAATAATTTTAGCAGACTGAGAGTAGCTATTTTGTAGGCATTTCACAGCATGACAGTTTACTCTTTGTGGATGTCCTGCAGCTACAGTATTTGATTTTTGAGTGCATAATATACATTTTGATCCTGAGATTACATTGTTTCCCTGATGAAAGCATATTCTAATTGAAGTATGATTCCAACATTAACAAAATTAGCCTCAAAAGTATTGAATGAAGTATGCTTTCTTGTTGAATGGTCAGGACTTGTGAATTAACATGATTATAAATTAATATTACTATTCACTTCAATTAATATATTTAGTTTGAGTTTGCAACTGATTGTTTTGCATTTTTCATTAAGCGAATATACAATATCGGATTTAATTCTTACTGGAAGACTATTTGAGTGCAGTCATACTCAGAACTCTACTTTCAGAACAAAGTAAGGAGACTTCGTGAAGCATTTTACTGATGTCAAATGACAAAGTTGGAATGCTTGACATTATAATTGGACGAGGTTACTAATTGGTTTTTTCAATTCTTTTTGGTATTCCCTGATTTGTAACAATGAATAATCAAACTCCTCAAAATTGATTAGGCTATCTAGTAATCCTACATCTGGTATCAATTAACCATTTTCAGAATACTTTTTTCATGTTCTTGCGATTTTCCAACCTGTTTCTTGTTCCTCTGTTACAATTGTATGCGGTAGAACATGACATCTTGTCAATAAATGGTACAGTTCGTTATAATGAAATAGCTTGTAGTTATCGAAGACCTACTCAAGCAGTATAATTGTTTACAAGTCTTTCTGCTAAAGTGCTGCTATAGAAATCAGATGTTAGTGCAAAGAATGACTTAAAAAATAACAGTTTTTCACCTTGCATAGAGTAAAATAATGGATCAGTGCTTAAATCATTAAGATCTATTTAATTTCAGATTACTTTATTGTATACTAGTGCTCCCATTGTACATGACTGTGTGAAATATAAATAGTTATGGATAGATAGTAATATTCTTTATTTAGAACAAGGCAGCCAGTATACATCCCACAAGCAGATTGCATCTCCATTTCCTAAACATCATTAAAGCAATGCCAGTGTTGTGTTATTTGTGCATCCCTTACATTTCTGCTGCTCTATTTTTTTTTAATAATTAAAGCTGTTCAGAACATGTTTACGAATTACAGATTTAAATTGCTTGATTTTCATTTTATACAGACGATAAATATTCAAGAGATCATAGCTAAATCAGTAAGTATTTTGGTTGTGCCGACCAGGGCTTAATGAAAAACCCAAATCCTGGACAAATGGGTAGCTTATGATTGCATCTATTACATTGAGAACTCCTGCATGACAAGTATTTTTCACTACAACCAAACCCATCAGAGAACGTAAATGCAGGGTATCTTTGAGATACCAGCTGTTGATTATGTTACATTTCAGATCACTGTTAACTGCAGTGAAAGCTCTCAGCTCCTAAAGTTAATAGAAGAAAAAAATGTAGCACAGGGCTCTTTGAGAACTAGGTACCTGGCTAGGTGATATTAATTGGAATTAATGGTTAATTTTGATACCAGCTGATTAATATTTCTTACTGGTTCACATCTGTATAAAAATGAGAAAAAAACCCACTGGGAAAAACACTCAATTAAGCACAATTAACTAAACAAAATATATTTAATAAACCAAAGCAAAAGAAATATTATGGATAGAAAAATTTGATATATATGTAATGTATAGGTTTATAATTCAATTCTGCACATGTTCAAACAAAAGTGCTGCTATTTTTAATAAAGCTTGATAACAAAATGTACTTAAAATATATTTCTCTATATAAAGTTAATAGTGCTTATTGAAAAGCAAGCATGGGTAGGATTGCTACCTAGAACCATATACTCTATGAAACATATAAGTTTGAATTATATTTTAAAAGAGGTATATGTATTTTTATAAGGAAAGAAAAAATTGCATATATATGTTCTAAAATCATGACATTGTGGTTGACATTTTATGCATTACTGATCTTTGTTAATTTTTAAGAATTTTGAACAATTTTCCTTATCTGAACATAAGAATCTTGCCAATTTTCTTTGCAGTACATTATTTCTAGTGTCCATTAGGTGGCAGTCATGCCTTTATCTTTAATGAAGCAAACAAAAGTTCTGAGGATTTTAATATAAGACTTGACCAGAATAGCATTAAGTAACATATATAAATGCAAGCAGATAGGGACAACTTTAATCAATCAGCTAGATTCTGTTATAGTATTTCATTAGTGGTAAAATATTCTCAAAGTGGCAACCCAGAGAATGTAAACGTGCAACTGTCATTAATGATTAAGTGTGAAAAATGAGAAGGGAGAAGTATGTTTCATGAGAGAGATAGAGAAAAGAGTACTCAGTGACTGGTAAACTGGAAGTTCTTCAAAACAGGTACAGATTTGGCTGAAGCTGCTATTGAGGAACCTCTTATCTATTGTCACTCAGGAACGGTAGTCATTACAAATAGTTGATAGTCACTGAATGGCCCAAGGGTAATTTAGAATTTTCATTTCCTCTTAGTAAAGCCCAATACAGTAGAACCTCTGGTCACGACCATAATTTGTTGCATAACTCTGGCAATTTCTTCATCGTCTAATGTTTCATCTTCAGGAATTTCTGGGCCAGGGGTCGTGTTTGATCGCTGCCCGAGTATGTGTTCATGACCAGATTCAAAAATTTTGTGGATTTTTTGGTTGGAACCCAATTCGGTCATGGTCAGAAGCGTTCGTGACTAGAGCTGTACTTTTTTTTCAGGATCTGAGAGAAACTGCCATAATGGCCGGTGGTACATTCTCAGTTCCTTCAGGATCTTGAAACACTGTCTTGATAGTTTGCTGGATGGGCATTTTTGGTATTTAATGCCACTGACTCCCTTTGTAATTGTGCCTTGTATCAAAACAGATGTCAACAGTTTTGTTCTTATTTTCCCATTTCTGTTATTTCTCCTAGCCTTAGTCATGCAAGGCAATTGATTTAATATAACTCTTTACTGCATGCTAAGGATCTTGGTCCGCGGTTCCTCTAGTCTAGACCCTAACACAGACTTACTTTTCACAGAGGAGTATGTTCTGTTTTGTGGGGTGTTGAGCTTTTCTCTAAGGTAGCCCAATTCAAACCCTGTCATAATCTCCCCAGATCTGCCTAATAAATGGGTCATCTTTACATCCAACAGGTGTTCAGGCCCTAAAGCTAGGGCATACTTCTGGCACATCTAACCTCTGCTGTATGTTATGTATAATGAGCATAATTGTGTATTGGTCTGTATCTTTAGCCCATCATGCGTAGTTGGATTGGAAGGGGTTAGTGGGGTCCTAGAGGTATTCCTAGGCTTATTGAAGAGAGGTGCTGTCAAGTTTTTACAAGTGGCAAGAGATTCTAAGAGTAGGAAATATGGAAAATATTAACATAGTTTTACTAGTATTGCAGGTAGTCCTTGCTTAACAACTTAACAATTCAGGTTTTGTTGTGGTGATGAATGAAAGATAGTTACAACTCGTCCTTGAAATTACAGCTATTGTAGCACCCTTGTGGTCACATGATCAAAATTTAGGGATTTTAACCCCATATTTAATGCCCCACAACTTGCCCACCTATTTTTCCTCCTATCCCTGCTCTTTTGGCTACTCTGCATTTTGGCACCCACACAACTCCTTATCAACTGTTGTTGTCTTCCTTCTGCTGTAGACGAGGCACACACTGCCAAAGCAGCTGCTGGCCTTCACAGGGCTACATGAAGCCTCTCTACAACTTTGTGAGGCCTGGCTCAGTGTCATGAAGGCCTCTCCAGGCTATGGGGAGGCCTTGCATAGGAGTGGACAACTTGCTTGTCCAGGTGTGCCTCATCAGGAATAAGAGGAAGAACACAAGGGTGGTGAGGGAAACAGAGGGGGCCTTTCACATTATATGTTCTTTCCTAGCCAGTCTTCAGTGATACAAATAAAGTTTATCCTTGAATCTATCAAGATCTTATTCTTCTTGATCTTAACATTCATCCCTAGCACCCTGTGGCTTCTCAAGGTCCCACAAAAGAGAATGGAGACCAGAAGCAGGATTCTAAAACAGGTTGAATTCCCCTGTTTATAACCAGTACTTTTATCATAATTCTTTCAGCCAAACCCACAATGGAAATATGTTGTTCAGCATCCACATTACCTCAGTTTAATAATCTGAGAAGCTGAGGTAGGGAAAACTTGCAATCAAAATGTAGATTACTTTAAAAAGCCATTAAAAAACATTTCCCTCATTAATTCCATGTAGACAATGGCTGAATGCCACTATTGATTTTCTATCCTGTATTTTCTGATAATAGATTGAAAAAATTACTAGCAATAGCCCTTATATACTGCTTTACAGTGTTTTACAGTCCTCTCTAAGCGGTTTTACAGAATCATCATATTGCCCCCAACAACCTGGGTCCTCATTTTACCCACCTGGGAAGGATGGAAGGCTCAGTCAACCTTGAGCCTGGTGGGATTTGA
>AZIM01000474.1:419810-433845 GCA_000516915.1 Ophiophagus hannah | reverse complement strand
AAAAAAGTGACTTATGACCATTTTTCAAATGACCGTTGCAGCATCCTCATGGTCACAAGATCAAAATTAGGGCATTTAGCAACGGACTCAAATTTATGACAGTTGCTGTGTCCCAGGGTCACATGATACCCTTTTGTGATCTTCCCACAAGCAAAGTCAATGGGGAAGCCAGATTCACTTAACAAACAGATTACTAAGTTAACCAGATTACTAACTTACCAGTTAGTAATGTTTTACTTAGCAACTGTGGCAAGAAAAGTCACAAAATGGGGCAAAATTCACTTAACAAATGTCTTGCTTAACAACAAGAAATTTTGGGTAGCATCAGGTACAGATACACTTATATACAAAGTTAAATCTAGCAAAGGTCTATTGAATGGATAAGGCAAACTGCATATACAGGTAGTCCTTGACTTACAACCACAATGCCATTGAACTCGGTGTTCCTTACAACTGAGTAAACATAGACTTGTTTTGTTACAGCTTATTTTCTTTTCTTAATCTTTGGTAATTTATTTAAAGAACACATAGTATAGAAATAATTATACTAATAATAGAATGATTAGAAACATAACTTGCACATATTCCAATCCTGAATTCCTATATGTTTTGAATATGTTGATACTAGTTCATGTATTGTTAACGTAAAACAGGAATTTAATCAACGGTTCTGTGCAAATTTTGTTAGGAACCTTAGTCAACTTTGTAGGATTTGTAGCCTGATATATATGTATAAGATTGTATTATCAACCTCTTCATTGATTGCACAGCCTAGTGTAACATTTCTATTCTATTATCTGCCGCAAGGAAAAATGCTAATCCTGAAAATTATACATTTTAAGGAGATAATTCTGAAAATAAGTCCTGATGTTCCTTCTTTATAAATTTCAGCTTGTAGGCGGTCATTTTGATCTGGAAATGAATTTTATTATACAAGAAGGAGAAGGTATCACATGCATGTTGGACTTGCTGGATAAGTGTGATGTCACTTGCCAGGCAGAGATATGGAGCATGTTTACAGCCATCCTGAAAAAAAGTATCCGAAATCTGCAGATTTGCACAGAAGTAGGTCTCATTGAGCATGTGCTTCAGAGGATTGATAGAGCTGACAATATGATTGCAGGTATGACTTCTTCAATGGTCCTAGAATTGGAAGAAACTTCCAATGAACTAATATGGAACCTTTTCTCATACATGTCTGAAAAAAAATATTAACCTATGTAACCTCTGTTTAATTTTCCACAGATCTTTTAGTAGATATGCTTGGAGTATTAGCAAGCTACAGTGTGACAGTTCGGGAATTAAAGCTATACTTTAGCAAACTTCAAGGAGACAGAGGAAAATGGGTATGTAGAAATCTGTATTAGTAAAAAAAGTATTTTTTAATTTTGAATAGATATCCTTAACTTTTCACATCAATAAATTAATTTTATGAGTAACAGCACTGAATAGATTCTTATGGTTAGTAGCTGGAAACTGGGAGTCAGGTAGTGATTTTCATTTTTGTTTATATGTCGTTGTGTCCAACAAGATCCAAAGCAGAATCTACCATTCAAATAAAAATAATCGCAAGTCAAAACAAAATCAAAGTAACAATGCCCTGAGGAAAAGCATACAAATACCTATTAGGGAGGTCCCCTTTGTCCCTGCTCTATTACAAGGCTCTTTAAATGGTTTTTTCATGGGAGCACCCCAATTTTGGGAACATGCTGTTCAGAAGAAGAGCAGCAGACAGTGTGAAGCTTGTCCCTGTGCAGATGACCGGTCTTAAGAAGAGGGAACTGGAAAGAGTAGATCCCATAGATAAACAGGTTTTAAGCCATGCAGGGCTTTAAAGGCGATATCTTCAATTCCTTTTTGTAGATGTATTACATAAGAAAACATAGAAATTCCCATCTCTATATAAGATACTATGTTCCAGCCCAGGGGTCTCCAACCTTGGCCACTTTAAGACTTGTGGACTTCAACTTGAAGTCCACAAGTCTTAAAGTGGCCAAGGTTGGAGACCCCTGTTCTAGCCCAATTGAAGTTTTGGGTGCTCTGCAAGGGTTATCCCATGTACAGCACATCGTATTAATCTAAACAAATGTGACAGAAGCATGAATAACTATGAGCAGGATCCTCTGTCCAAGAAAGGTCAAAACTAGGGGCTTGAAGATGTGCAAAAGGCTTTCTTACATAGACAATGTTTTGCTAACATTACAAAGAACTCTGTCTACCTCCTCAGGATTAAAGGCACAAATTCCTGCTAGATAACCTTTAATGATGCTACATCAGCCAGCATTCATCTTTGAACAGTTACGAGTGATTTTATCCTCCACATAACTTGAAAACTCCTCACAGTAGTCAGCAGGTGTTTTTTCCTTGGGTAATTTTAAACAAGACAAGACAATTTTTACATGCAGTACAAATGGAGAAATATGGATGGTTTTACTGTCTACAGTATAAGCTTGATACTGGGATATTAAGAAAATTTCTGCTTATTTGTAAAGCATCATACTGAGTTATCTGTAGAACAATGCCTCTGGTTGCTAGGTTCACATATGATGCAACATATGAACCAGATGGCAAGTGAATTTGGCATTAAGCAGCAGTAGCAAGAACATGGAGCCTTCAAGGACCTGGTGGCTGGATCCCGGATAATGGCAAAATGCTGGAAATAAGGATTGGTTCTTAGAAGATCAGTCCTCTTTCCTGGGAGGGTGGCCTGTTCCATCTCATACTACATGTCTTCCTGCCTGCCTTTGTGGAAATCTTAATTTTTAGCTGCTCTGCCAGACTTAAAATATCCCTGGGTTGTAGCAGCACAAACTGTTTTGATAGAATAGATGTAGTCTTACATTCTTAATAACAATATTCTGATGTATAATCTTTATTATATGTAAACTATTGTTTATATCCTGATTTTCTGGCCCAAGAACCTTAAAGAAACATCCAAAATTGTTAGAGGTATGAAAGTTGAATATTTTTATTGGATTTTTGTATTATTATTATTATTATTATTANTATTATTATTATTATTATTATTGATTTAATGTTCAATTTGATTCACAGTCTGGGACTGGTAAAAACTTAACAGTTCAAGTCCTAATCAAACAGCTATTAAGGTAGAGTCTGAGTATATAAGCAGTTCCAAGTAGGGTGTTGGGTTGTTTTTTTTGCAAAATCAGGAAACTCAGGTCTAATTTTATTATGTCTTTTATTCATTAAACATGAAACTCAGTCAACTGAGCATTTAAAAATGTATCACAAATATTACTGACTGGCACTGAAGATTGCTGCCAAGTAGCACAGTTTTTTGCAGTTCGGCTGGTGTTATAGGAAGTTGCAATTTTTTGATGTATTTTTTAAAATTCTTGGACATGGTACTAAGTGCCCCAATGACAATGGGCATCCACGTTACATGTTTCATCCATAATCGCATAGTTTCGATGGGCAGGTAGCGATATTTCATGATTTTTTTCCAGTTCTTTTTCTTCAACTCAATAATTGGTATTATTATTGCTATTGCTATTGTTTGTTGTTGTTATTACTATTACTATTACTATTNTTATTATTATTATTATTATTATTATCATTCAACATTGTAATAAGAATTTGTTCTTTGAATAGCCTCTGTATGCTGGAAAGTTGTTGTCTGTGTTAAAATATATGCCCCAGAAATATGGGCCTGATGCCTTCTTCAATTTCCCAGGAAAAAGTGCTGCAGTAAGTAATTTTATCTATCATGTTTGTTTTTTAAAATCTTTGTTTTGCAAGGTACTTGGTCTTTTTTTCCTGAAGTCTTAAATATAATATATTAGCTTAAAGAAAAGTAATTCAAATCTTTCTGTGCCAGTTTTGGAAACTGGGATCTATATACATGCAGAGAATGTTTAATAAGCTTTATAACAGTTGACTACAAGCAAATCTGATACATATTTTTAAAAGAGTCAAGTATTAAATTTATAAACTCAGTTTAAAACAAATTAAAAGGAGTTGTCACAGATTTTGATATCATGGGTTGAAGCGAGAAGTGGTTTGCCTGAATAACTACTCAAGCAGTATCATAATTCACATCATTTCTTATATCTTATTTATGCATTTGTTGTTTTTTAAGTAGTCCTCCAGGTCCATTTGTAAATCCAATATTTCCATCTCTTTCTTGGAGGCTATAATTTTCAGATCCTCAATAATACCTTTTCTATTTTATTCAAAGAGGCTTGATTCTCTTCAGCACTTTTTGATTGCAATATAGGGTTAAGTACTCTCACAGTTCTTGAGTCCACAAATCATAAATTTCCTTTAACATAGCCATCTGGTAGTTAACGTTCAAAGCCTTCTTATCAGCAACTTAAAAACACAGAAGTTCTTTCCCATAGGAGAGGATATTTTTAGTTAACTTCCACATCTTTCTTTAAATCAAATCATCCAAATTCTTCACATTTAAAAACTTTCCAAAGGAAATTATAGTCATCTTTTAGCTGCATATTAGAAAAAAATAAAATCTTTCAAAGCTGGAAATAGGTACTTCTCTTTCTTTATAAATAGATTAAAGAGGGAATCACATAGCAAATACAATGTTTGCACTTCTGAAGGGTTTTCAGTCTTCAAGAGATAATAAAAATTAAATTAAATTCTAGCATGATTACAAAAGTGAGGATAGGTCAAAATTTGAGTCCTTAGAAAAGGCTATATTAACAGCTCAGATGATGATGGAAACTGTGATTCCCAGCTGATTGCAGATACCTCAGTTTTTGTGTCCACTACCAAAGAAACAAAAAAACAGAATGCTAGCAGCTGTGCAGAATATATGAGGGCGATCTCAAGATCGATCTTTACTGCAGAGAGAATTATAAGCAGTCTGGATCTTATATTTCGGCTGCAATGTCCTCTAGAAAATGCAGAGCATCCATTCATCCACTTCGCTGGAAGTATCTCATATGACTCAATTGTGAACAGTCAATATTTCTATCACTGTACTGGTATAAATCACTGCTATCCTTTCTGATCTTATATTTGAAATTATTTCACATTTATTTATATTAAAACATCAAAAAAGCAAAACACAAAGAAAAATATTGCTTTTACCTACATAAAATGGATGTTAACTTACAGCAAAGATTGAAATGAAAATAAGGATATTTATTAAAACATATTTTAAAGTTTAAAAAAAAAACACGTTTCATTTATGAAAATCCATTGCTTTTTTTAGGCTATTGCCTTACCTCCTATAGCGAAGTGGCCATACCAGAATGGATTTACCTTTCATACTTGGTTAAGAATGGATCCTGTAAATAATATTAATGTAGACAAAGATAAGCCTTACTTATATTGGTAAGTATATATGCATTTTATATATTTATATACTTACTATATATTTTGAGGTGCTCTCTGAGCTTGCTTGTTTTCTTGCAGACGTTTTGTTACCCATACTAGGTAACATCATCAGTGCTAGCCCTAGTACTTTATTGGCACTATATATTGTATTATAAATATGTATATAAATATATCCTGATATATTTACTATTGTTGCAATATATTTGCTTGTAAAATTGACATTCATCAATACATGTAAATAAATATAAGCATAATAATTTTATTTATTTGTTTCAGTTTTAGAACAAGTAAAGGGCTTGGTTACTCTGCCCATTTTGTGGGAGGCTGTTTGGTTGTGACATCAATTAAGTCAAAAGGAAAAGGTTTCCAGCACTGTGTGAAATTTGATTTCAAGCCGCAAAAGGTACGTGTCATTGTTTTGGATGATCCAGCCACTGGCAAACTGCCCAGTAGCTATTGGTTTCATACTCAAAGGGCTTATTCCTTCACAGGTAGCACTTAAATTTAAGTAACATGAAGTATCAATCCTACTCTTATACCTCATTTAACCTACATCCCAGATAACTTTCCTATAAGCTGAATTTACAGTGTTTTTGGTCTTTTAGTTTTGTGGACTGAGTCCACCTCAGTTTCTGCTTTTATTTCCTTTATTTTATTGTTTGCTCCTTTAAGTGGTATAGAGATTTTTCCCTCCTCTCTATAACAGCTTTAACATTCATAATTTCTTTACACAATATTTTCCTAATCTACTGCCTCCTCTAATGTAAGAGGTTGGTTTCTATCATTCTTAGAGATTTCAGATGGTGACTCATTTAGAAGTAAACTTCAACTTTTGTCTCAAAGTGTAGATTGCTTCTGTTTTGCTAGTAACTTTTTGCTTTAGCTTTTTTTGTTTTTGTACTTTTTATCCGCTCCATGGTGACTCGGTTCTTTTCCATTTTCATTGGGAACTGTGAATTGTGCTTTATTTATTTGACCTACATGCTCTAGGCTCAAATAAAATAGTTTCTTCTCCAACACATTCCATACTTGGTGCCAAAAGCCGTTCAGCTATTCAGTAGTCCAATTATCAGCAACATGGCTTCTGCTTCTGTCTATTCTATTTATCATTCTATTTATCAACTAGTAAGTAGATGGAGAACACACAGAGATTCCTGATTCTTTTAGAACAGTTATGAATCCACTGTATAGGAAATAATTTATATCTTCCAGAAGTTTGGATTCTTTCCAAAACACCAGACAAGGGAAAAACTCTGCTTTTTTCCAATCTGTTACAGCTGGACTTATATGTGAAAGAAGACCTCTCACTTTCCATACTCTGTTTGGTGTAAGCTTTCTTCCACAGTTATGTTTAATCTACAATTAATAAAATGTATAATAGATATTTCTGAATTTGAAAATTATTGATCATTGGCATTAGCGGTATTAGGTTGACATTTATTTTCATAATCTGCATTTTAGAGAGAGAGATATATATACATACAAAGAAAATTCTAATATAAAATTCTATAATAATTTAAAAGGAACAAGTTTAGGACGTCTAATTCTGTAATAACTAGTTGTTTGAAAAACAGTTCAGGAATTTATTCACTTTCTTTGTTGTAGCCAGAAAGGTAAAATGAAATACAGGTAAACCTCAACTTACAACAGTTCATTTAGTGACTGTTCAATGTTACAATGGCACTGAAAAAAGTGACTTATGTGACTGTTTTTCATACTTCTGACCATTGCAGCATCCCCATGTCATGTGACCAAAATTCAGATGCTTGGCAATGGCAACTAATTCATATTTATGACGGTTGCAGTGTCTTAGGATCAGGTAATCCCCTTTTGCAGCTTTCTGACAAGCAAATAAATGGGGAAGCCAGATGCACTTACAACCATGTTACTAACTTAATAACTGCAGNNATTCACTTAACAACTGTGGTAAGAAAGGTTGTAAAATGGGGCAAAACCTACCTAACAAATGTCTCACTTAACAACAGAAATTTTGGGCTCAATTGTGGTTGTAAGTTCAGGACTACCTGTAGAAGCAGTCATAGATTAAAAAAAACAAACAAGAACAGAATGCAGAATGCAAAACACATTCTCAATAGCAAAAATTAAGTAACATTATTACTTTAAAAATAAGGCTATTAAATGGATGACTGTCAGTGAAAGAACAATACAGCAACAATGCATTTTGTGTTCATTATGTGCAGACTGACTAATTTTCAGCTGACAGTCTAATTCATCTACATTTCCTTATATAGTGGTACATGGTTACTATTGTTCATATCTATAATCGCTGGAAGAATAGTGAACTCAGATGTTATGTGAATGGAGAACTAGCATCATATGGAGAGATAACATGGTTTGTCAATGCCAGTGATGTAAGTGATTCACTTTATCAGTTATTTACAGGAAATATTGTATGTCTTTTCTGTCTCATGTTGCTTATGTTAAAGTTGAAAATGAAAAATGGAAATTTACTATTCTCTTAATTTTTGCGCTAGCATTTAAACAATAATTTGAAGCAGAGATCTTGAGTATTGACCCAGATATTTTTTTTCATTTATAAATATAAGTAGGCCTGTCACAATTTTATAGGGTTGTTAGTGTGGAATAATATTGATATCCCCTTGAGATGCTATTAAAAGATGGGATGCAAATCTAACGAATAAATAAATATTATTGGCCTTTAGGGTTAATTGACCTTGATCTAGATAAAAGATTTCCTGATATTTTGCTGGCAATTGTGGCTGTCATCTTCAGAGAAAAGGGGGTCTGCTAGGCCCTATTTTTCAGTATTTGTACTGGTTGTTAAAGGCTTCACAGCACAGTTCAGAATGGTGCTTATGATGAACCCTTTAGAGCAGAAGCAACACTACATCGTTTTAAAGAATTCAGTCAACTCTGTCAGAGACAGGGGATCTAATGGCTCAGAAGGCAGGCATTTTGGTGGCAAGCTTTCTCAGAGATGATCTCAATGCTTTGGATATCTTGATCACTTGGTGCCTTACTCTTAATGTTGTGAAAATTTTTTTTACTTTGGGGGTTGGTCTAACTGGAATGGGTAACTGGAATATCATTGTTTCTTCTTATTTATATATTTTCTTAGGTAGCCTTTTATTCCGGGTGGTATGGAGATGACTATAAGGTTTTAATAAAGAATTCTGTTTTGTTGTATGGACTATTTTTACATTGATCAGAGTACTAATGTAAGCAGTATATCCTGCACTGAAATAAATAAAACAAAAGCAATAAATAGAAAAAATACATAATTTTTTTTCTTATTCACATTTATTTCCTTAGTTTGTCATATGCATCGCTTCAATTATAACTGAACTCTTCTTTTTATATCTGTATCAATATTTATACATTAAATATAGGATAAAAGTTCTATATCTTCTCTTTGGCCAATCTGTGACACTTGGAGAATGAATGAATGAATGAATGAATGANNGAATGAATGAATGAATGAATGAATATGTAAAAATAGTCTTACCAACTAAGTAAATAAATATGGATAAGAAATAATTTATGTGATTTTTCTACTTTATTGCTATTGTTAATTAAATTATGTTGGTACATGTATACTACTCACATCTCTACTCTGATCAATGTAAAAACAATCCATATAACAAAAACATCACAATCGCTACCATACTACCTGGAGTAAAATGCTACCTAAGAAAATATCCTAAGAAAAAACTCATCCATAAAAAACAATAACGAATGAAATTCTGACTTCATTAAAATTTATTTTAAGGAAGCTATGTTCACAACTCCAGTGACTGAACTACTTTACTCACCCCAAATACATATACAACAAGAAAAAGAAAAAAAAGAATGGAAGTTATTTTATCATGTATATAGTCTTCACTTTCAAAAACAAATTAAACATTGACTAGATTTTTTTATTTACTTTCTTAGACATTTGACAAATGTTTCCTGGGCTCTTCAGAAACAGCAGATGCCAATCGAGTGTTTTGTGGTCAGATGACAGCTGTTTATCTTTTCAGTGAAGCTCTCAATGCTGCTCAGATCTTTGCGATTTATCAACTTGGTCTGGGATACAAAGTATGTATCAGAATTTTTCTAACAGGATTTTGGTGGAACTGACAAAACTTTAATTTTATGCTGGATTGATTTTAAAATTATAACAGCATCCCTGTTAAGTGGGTTTTTAAATATTCTGATTTCCATTTACTTTATGCAGAATATAATAGTAAAATATTACTAATTTAAACTGCTTGTAAACTCAAAAATGAAGGATATGACCCTCTTGTCCTTCAGCTAAGCTCCAAGGATAGAGTTCAAGCATTATAAACCATGGCTTGATGTTGACTCTGTGTGTGTGTGTCAATTTTAAATGTAAATGTCTGTACTTCATATACATGTTCCCAACTTAATAACGATTCTGGAGCATGACTATTATGGTTGTAAATCATGACAGTCATAGTGAAGCGTCCATGTGAACACCTTGCATCAATTCCTGCTCTCCTTATTGTGGTTGTGAGCAGCAATTGCCTCAGGTGGGGAAGGCCCTGGGAGGCCTAGCACAGGCACAGACACTCATTGCTTCACTTCCTCAGTTCACATGTGCCCTGCCCTGGGCCTTCCAGGGCTTTCTCTGCATCACTGGGTCCTCACTGGTCATAAGCCTGCCTCACACCTTACTGGATCCCATACCTTCTTCCCCTTCCTCCATCATGGCTTGATCTATTTACCTTTTCTATAGATTTCCCTGTAGAAGTAGCTACTCTGCCACACAACTTTCCTACATGGAGGCTGCATGGTGCCATCACAGAAGGGAATACTCTTTTGGAAGCAGACACAATGAAGTGGACCAAGCCATGACAGTGTGAGGAGGAAGGTGTGGGGCCTAGCAGGATGGGAAGCAGCAGGCCTAAGACCTGTGGGGACTAGCAGAGTTGGAGGAGGAGAAAGATAGGTGGGGAATCCTGCTGCAGCATATCTGTGATTGATGTAAGGGCAGGCAGATTGCCATGTACCAAATTTTGTTCACGTGACTGCAGGGATGCTGCAGTGGCTGCAACTTCAGGCAGGGGTTATATGTTCTTTCATTTATGCCATTGTAATTTTGATTGGTAGCTGAAAGAATGGTCCTAAGTCCGGGCTACTTGTACTTCTGAACAAAACAAAATTATAAAACATAACAAAATTGTTTTGCTCTTCAATTTTTCCAGTATACAGTATTCAAATATATTTTCTCCTATCCTTATCCCCTTTTTTTAACAAATAAACAACGCCAAGATATAAATGTAGAATTTCTTTTCAAAAATATTGTTTATTGTTCTTTTTACTCATTAACGCATCTCACACATGTGTAGTTGAATCATCCTAAACCACCTACATGTGAAACTTTGCATTCCAATTGCATTCTGGTTAAATATTATCTTTCTTTTAATCTTTTCTTTTAGGGAACTTTTAAGTTCAAGGGAGAAAGTGATCTGTTCCTAGCTGATCATCATAAACAATTATTATATGATGGGAAACTGTCTAATGCCATTGCCTTTACATACAACCCAAGGGCTACGGATGCACAGCTCTGCCTAGAATCATCACCCAAGGACAATCCTTCTATCTTTGTACATTCACCACATGCCCTCATGTTACAGGTATTTTGGTGTGTCTGACTTCAGGTTCATAGGGAGATGTACTTGATTTCCCCCCCCCCTCCTGAGTGTGTTTTGATCTTTTAGTGTATTCTCCAAAAGATTTAAGGTTTATGGCTTGATCCTTTCAACACATAGCCTGTTTTCAGACCAGATGTGAATGATTAGTGATGTGCAATCATAAGCTCTCAGGCCCTTGTATTTTCTTCAAGCTAACATATCCTTTGCTTTAAAGCCTGATAGAAGCTCTGCTCTCATCCTTATTTTAAAGGCTTTTATTTAGATTTCCTGTATAGAACACAACTGTGGTCTCTCACAATGTGTATGACCTTAGCAGGCCACTATAATGTAAATAATGAAAAGATCTTACTGAAACTCTTTTGGTACATTGAAACCTAAAAGTAACAATAGCGGGGAAGAAGAACCACATTTATATATGTTCAAATTTGACATTACAGGATGTGAAAGCAGTCATAACCCATTCTATCCAAGGTGCAATGCATTCTATTGGAGGAGTGCAGGTGTTATTTCCTCTATTTGCACAGCTGGACTATAGGCAATATTCCTTGGATCAGCCTGACACAACTCTTTGGTAAGAAGAATCTTTATTCACACTTCAAACTTCCTTTTCATTTTGATGGTCTAAATGTCAGAGAAACTACTGTATTCTAATAGTAAAGAAATAGTAACTCTTAAGTGATAACTCTGTAGCAACGGCACTAATTTTGGAAATGTTTGTGATGATAAAGTAAGTTGAAAATAAAATGCATGTTAAAAGATAGCCACACACTGTATCTGAAGTGAAAATACATGAGAACGTGTTTAGCTTTTGGGGGGGGTGGGAGTGGGAATTATCCCCAAGTAATGCAATTATATTGCAGCATGGAGAACATTATTTATATTTTCAAGGTTAGAGCATGTTAAATCTGTTATGCAGAGAAGACCTTGAGATGAAGTCAGATTATTGACACTAAGTCTTCTACACAAATGTGTACATCATTCAGTAGCTATGTAATTTATGGAGTCAGGGAGGGGGAGATATGAAAAATTCCTCAGGGATGAATTCCTTTCTGTCAAAAGGTATACAGGGTTATTTTTTACAGAGCTGCTGGTTCTGGCCAAGGAGAGTTTATCTTCCTGACTCCAGTACTTGATCAGTAAAAAATGTCTTATATGCACAAACTACTATAGGATTGTCAAAAACAGTGGGTGTGTTTCTAGGCAATGCTAATTATTCTGCAGCAATTGCCTTCTAAATGCTTTTAGAATTTAAATGCAATAGCTTTCAAAAGCAAATGGTACTTTTAGTTATTGTACATGTAATATTTTTAATGAGACACATTCTGGACTAGAACACCTAATTTACCAGTAAATTATGCAGCAATAAATCAAAGCTATAACATTGATCCAGAATGAGAACGTTACATCGGAAATAACAGACATTTATTTTCTTCACCCTTCTGATTGTTTTTATTAAACTACTTGTTTTTCTAAAGTAATTGCAACTGTTGGTACCAAAGCACAACCTTTTTGTTTACCTCAAATATTTTAATTAGCCAAAATTACCTGGTTTTTTACTTGGTTCCATCCATTTTTGTGGTATTATTTCTTGACTGAATTTTGTACAATAAACATAGTCATAATTTTCTAAATTTCTCAGCTGTCAGGCTAAAGAGTTGCTTAAAATAATATTTGCATGTATTTTTTTCTAAATGGCATACTTTTAATTCCATATACTGTAGTTTAAAGCCCTAATACTGGAAAATGAACTATATTTCATGACAAAAAGAAAAAAGAAATCTATAGAACTCAGTTCTAATCTGCAATCTGTATGTATTCTGATCCTCTAGACTTGCTTTGCAGTGTAATGTGTTTTAAACATAGCTCACTCTCTGACTCTCAGAACCAGTTTGTCTTAATATAGGTACATTACAGACTGGATTATGTATTGTATGCAATAATGAAGCTTCCTGCTACTATTGAATATTTCTTCAAGGAGGAACATCAATGTTTATATTCCTTCTAGTCATCACTCTTTGGGATTGCTATAGAGTGATAGTGGTTACTTGGCAAAGATGTGGTAAATTATGCAACTGCAGTAATTTTATTTCAAACTATAAAAATAATATAGTCTGCTGAATTGAGAAGAATGATCCAGTATCAATCAATCAACAAAAATGTGCTACTCCAAACCCTAAATATGCTAATTTTTAATATGCTGCATCAATGCAATATGTTTTTCAGTTCTATTTTACTGGCTTTCATTATGGAATTGCTGAAGAACTCAGTTGCTATGCAAGAACAAATGCTTTCTTGTAAGGGCTTCCTTGTAATAGGATACAGTCTTGAAAAGGTAAAGAAAATTTAAATGGTTTTTTTTCTTTGCATTTTTTAATATTTTGGCCATGTTCATCATTACTTAAGTATATTTTTCCTTCTACAGTCTTCCAAAGCACACATTAACAGAACTGTCTTAGACCTTTGCCTTGCCTTTGCTAAATATTTGAGCAATTTGCATAATGGAGCCCCCTTGCTGAAGCAGCTCTGTGATCATATTCTCCTTAACCCTGTAATATGGATTTATACTCCAGCCAAGGTAAGATGCATTCCATTTGTGAACAGAGCATAAAAAGACTTGATTTTTCTTTTAGTACTAATGTGATATACAGATTCCATAATTTAGATTTATTTCCCCTCTCCTGTGTTAAAAGATATACAGTATTTTGGAGAAACATAATATGAACTAAGAGACCCAGTTTGGTGTACTAGTTAAGCAGTCAGAAACCAGGGGACCGGAAGTTCTAGTCTTGCCTTGAGCAAAAAGCCCAAGTGATCTTGGACCATTTACTTTCTCTGAGCACTAGGAAGGAGGCAATAGCAAAACATTATTGAAAAAACTTGCAGGAGAACTGCAGGCAGTTGTCAGGCACAGTGGTGGGATTCAAAATTGTGGGTGTGGCTTGGTGGGCATGGCTTGGCTTGGTGGGCGTGGCAGGTGAAGGATACTGCAAAATCCCCATTCCCTCCCCATTCCTGGGGGAAAGTTACTGCAAAATCACATTCCCTCTCCACCCCACTAACTTGCTTTCCAGCTC
>AZIM01000474.1:381794-397396 GCA_000516915.1 Ophiophagus hannah | reverse complement strand
AGCATGGGAGGGGCATGCAGCACTCCTCCAAGCTCTGTTTTGGGAGCTTCCTAGCCTCAGAGGAGCCTCTGGGGGGACATTTTTGCTCCCCTAAGGCTCCTCTGGGGCTCTGGAAGGCAAAAAAAGAGGGGGGTGCTGAGCTCCTCCCTCCATTTTTTGCTTTCCTTGGCCTCAGCAAGGGCACAGCTGATCTATGCACAGCTGATTGTCGGGAGGGGAAAAAAAGAAATACCTTAGGCAAATGTCAGGCGGGCGGGTAAGCAAGCATCAGGAGGGAGGGCGACTGGGTTGGGAACGTGGCCAGCCAGAACTTACTACCGGTTCGGTGACCCACGCCAAATTCTTGCTACCGGTTCGCCCGATCTGGTGCGAACCGGCTGAATACCACCACTGTACTGAACTATAGTTGTAACTATAGAAAGAAACATTTTGAATATTTCTATGAACATTCAATCCGTATGGCATTTGCTAGAAACTATCTGATACTCAGTCGCTTCTACATGATAACATCCTCAAACACAAGTGTATTTAACTAGCCCCCAAGTAAGTGGAAATTTGCTACTTTGGAGAATTGTTGCAACTCTCAAAACAGGTTCACAAAACACTAAAACCTCTTAGAAGTTAAGGGGATAACATAGAACAGTCTGGTTGGATAGAAAGTAATATCTTCTATTTCATCTTATGTGGATGGGCAGTCCTACTATACTTGTCCTTACTGTGATTTCTTGTAAAATATAATGAACTGTATTCATTATAATTCAGGAAGTTGTTTGCATGTATAATATACTTCCTTTCTCTCTTTGTAAAAACAAACGCCAAACAAAATTCACACAATTTGGGTTGTGTCAAAAAATAGAAACCCTCTCATAATTTAAGATCAGTATAGTGGACAAATAAAAGAGTTGATTAAGAATAGTGAGAAGGTTTAGTCTTTCCTAAAATGTTAGGTTCTATATGTAACTATATCTTCTATAGCTAGCAGTTTCTTGTTCCACTAGAATAATTAGTCTCATTATAGGTGGGATATATCAGTTATTAACTGTACTTCTCTTTTCCTGTTTCATGATTTTTAAAATCTAATATGCTGCAAGGACATATAAAAAGCCATATTCCTCCTTCTATTAGAATCACAAGCTAATAAACAAACTCTTTGTAAGGACGCAATGTTATACAAAGCACAAAAAAAGAATAAGAAATAGTAACAAAAATTTAAAATATGAGATACAGAATACAGAAATATAAAAAAGAAATGTAATCAAATTATTCCAATGAAGCCTATGTTTTAGTCTATATAAACTGTATAAACTATCATTGCTTCTACCATGGTCTTATATTGATTTTAGATTTTAGATAGACACCTCTTGTTTAAGGTTTCTTTCTGCTCCAGAAGAAAGCAGAAAGGAAGTCTCCTTCCTCTCAACCCTTTCATATCGGTCAAATACGGTTCAGGTCTGGACATAGCACTGAGATAGCATTGTTTGCTCTCCTGAATGACATATGTCAGGACTTGGATGAGGCACGGCAGCTTTTTTGGTCTTTTTGGATTTCTCAGTAGCTTTCAGTACCATTGAGCATAGTATTTTACTGGAGTGGGATTGGACATTGGATGCCTTGTTATACAATGCTTCAGTCCTTATTCAATGGGCAGATTCAATCTGTAGTAGTGGGGATGAGAGATCAGTCTGGTAATTCTGTTTTATGGGGTATTATAGGACTCTACTCTTTCCTGCTCTTTTAACATGTATACGAAGCTGCTGTGTATGGTCATCTTAAAGTTTGAGGTATGAAATCCTTTCACTGATGATACTGACTTTACATTGCTACTCCAGGTTGGGATTGCTGTAATTAGCTATTGTACCCATCCCACATGTAGCATTCTATGCTAATGGTAGTGGTTGTTTTGATATCTTTTGGTTAATATTCTCCAAATTCATTGAAGGCCCACTCCTACAGAAGCATGTTCATCTAGTTTTGGGAAATCCATGCTTTTATATAATAGAAGTGTGTGACTGTTGCTCTCTGTCCCCCATCCTGTCCCATCAGTTTTTTCTTTTCAAGGCTGAATGTTCCGATTTCTCTCAGCATCTTCTCATAACATTTGTTTTTAATTTTTTTTGTAAATCTATTCCAGTTCTTAAAAAAATGGAACATCATACAAAATACTGAAAATAGAGCTCCTAGATGGACTTTTATCTTTTATAGATTTAGACCAGCTTAGCCTTTATTAAGATTGTTCTATCATATACTCTCAGAGTTAAATTTTAAACACTAATTAAAATTACTATTGTTCCATGATTTTAATACATAAAATAAATATATAATACATAATATCAACATGTAATTTACAGGTTTGAGTGTATATAACTCAGGATTGGAATACATTGTGGACGTACAGTATCACTAAAATACAAATGCTTGCCTGTATTTCACTACTTTGGCAGTGTTTATAGAACATATTTCTGTGAAAAACATAATTGACAGATATGATAGGTTTTATTGTCTTGGAAAACCTTTTCCATACATCTTAAAAATGATACACCTAATCTTGTCAGTTAAACTATTTTACAATAATAATGGTAAACATAACTTCTTTTGTGTTCTGACAGTTAAATTCAATGTTGAGACTTAAAACAGTCTTTTGATCTGTTTAATAAGTAGGTTGCCAGTATGGGGGCTAAATGATTTGTTATGTTGGGGAAAGTGCCAAGCATTTGTGTATATGGGACCTCAGTTTCTTTTTGACTGATTCCTTGGGATTGGTATCAGCAGGTATTTGGTGCCTACAGTCAAATTTGATTTGTTTTCTGAATAGTGTGGAGAGTTTCCGGGTCTGAGCTGTTAGCATTGCTCCTAGGAGGGTGTAAAAACAGGTCAATAAAGCTCTCATTAAGATAAAAAATAAAAACTTTTGCTGGAATTATGAATAGCAATTATTGGTGGAGATTTGTCGCACACAAGTTAATTTCCAGGAAATCTTGTAAAATTAAAACAAACCCCCCAAAATTAATGTTCTTTTGCTTAAGTGAATGCCTAACTTTTTGTCATTTTTATACTCTGATTCTAGTGCCAAATATATCATCATAGCTTTTCTCTAGTACATTCTAATCTTTCTGTCTAGCAATTAGTGAGCTGAATGTCAAATTAAGTTAAAATTAATGGTAGAGGGAATCTTGTACTTATTAGCTTGAAACTGCTGTAACTGGTAATGCATAGAGGAGCTTTCCAAATGTTGCAAATAGCTATAGATTAGGTATCACATAGTTGTGAAGATTAATGAATGGCCTTTTAGCTTGCTAATTTAAAGCAATACCTAGTAATTAATTCTAAATTATCAGTTGCACATTTGCAAATACCTAAAGGGAAATATAAAATTAAAGATAAGGTACATGTGAAATTCCCTTGGCTAACTTAATAGGTTTCAAGTTGTCAGTGCAAGTTTACAGCAACCGGAATTCATGTCATGCTCAGTTTGAATAGTATTAGGGACCAGGATCTAATGCTGATATAATAATTAAAGCCATTAATTTTCCTTTTATTTTAAAGTAAGAGGCATGTTTTTTATGTGAAACAAGAGGTGACATCTATCCAGTTGTCTTGCACAAAAAAAATCAAGTATCATTTACCTTATTTATTTATTTAATTATATGAATAACAAACTTATTTTTCCTCCATAAAAACTCAGTATGCAATAAAAATCATTTTCAGTGGATGCCAGATCTATTGAACAGATTTTGTATTTTTAAATAACTAGCAGAACATCTTGGTGGTTAGAAATTTAACAAATGTAGCATATAATTTCTTGATGTTCCTAAACTCTAAAAACAGGCTAGTTTCCTTTATGTAGTGATGAATTGTGGCATAGATTTTTATGGATTAGAAAATATTTGAAGAATCAAATGATCGACTTTTTTCTTTTTGTTTTGGAATTCTGGAGAGCACTGTAACATTCTATCTTTGAATTAGGCAGAGATTCTTCTTTAAATTGTGTTTTCATGTGGTTGGCAGAGATAGTGAATTCTAGACAACAACATTCAGTGGCAAAGTTCACATCCCTAGAGAAGCATTTCTTCCAGGCTGTTTTCCGAGGTACTGCTTTCAGCTCATTTTTACAATCTTACAATTCCTGTCCAAAATACTAAGCAATTAAGGCTTCCAACATTTCAACTCTGCTGTAGTCAATATGCAGCAGTGGCTGGAAGACAATCTCAGAGAGAATTGTCACAATCTGTTGCTACAACTATTTATGAAGCAACTGTAGCAAGACATTTATAGTATGTAAAATCTGATTTTGTAGCTATTGCTGTTTAGATATAATAGATATAAGGATTAGTAGTTTGAGTGTAAAACTGTTTTCAGTGACTTCATCTGCTTTGAATATTGAATTATACCTTGAGAGTTCTTCATGGAAATCTGGGCTCAAAATCATACATATTTTAACCTCAAATAATTCTAAACACCTTGCCATTTTGTCCACTTTATAAGCATTCTGAAGAAAAATGAAATTGTGCATACTAATGTGCTTTTACTAATAAAATGCTGATTTTACAAAAAAGATGTTCTGCAAGGTTTAATTTGTGATTTGTTCCTTTTTTATCTATCCATTAAACAATATGATTTTACAGAAATTCAGGATAGAATACGTACCCTGTTTCTGAATGAGAAGGTGTCCATGAATTTCCTTGTCAAAGCCTATTGCCCTGAAACTCGTTTGCCTAAGGGAATATTTAAGGCTGCAGATACCAAGTTAGGTGATGAAAAACTCTACAGGGCTTAGGTTAGCTCTTTGGGAAATGAATCTTAAAAAATTGAGCTATATATCTCTCAGTTCACTGCACCTTTGTCAAGATGAATGAAAAAAAATATATTGCTGACATAGATAAGAGAGAGTGAACAAAATGGAAAAATGCATGATAGCAACCAGGAGAAAATACTGATTCACTTTTGGTTCAGAAACAGCTGTTGTGAAATTCAGATCACTAAGGATTTTATTTTACCATCATTTTCTTTGTTTTCTCTGATGTTGATGATGAAATTAAAACATAGGCTCCCTGCTATCTTAACAATATTTTGTGGCCTACTTGTTAGATGAATTGTTATAGCAATATGGAAGTTTAAATTATATATAAAATAAGTATGATAAATATATGTTAAATATCTCAAATATAAAAATAGTCTTCCATTTTAATTTTTATCTTACAATAGTTACATAAAATTTGCTATATATAAGACAATGATGAAGTAGTAAGAATATTTGAGTGAAATAGAGGGCTAGAATTGCCTGATATCAACTCAGTATTGGACAGATAATAGATTATTGAAACGTGACATGCCTGGAAACCTTTCTTACAAAATGGTATACATTGTAATTCCCAATGAAAAGACAGAATTTGCTTCTAATTATTTTTTATCATTTCAAAATTGTCCTGTTCACAAAGAAATTAACAGTCAAAGGTTGACATTGGCAAAAGTATCTATGGTGACCTTGATAGGTAAAGACTTAGTTCGGAGCATGAAATTTAAGAGCCATAAAATGCCCTAGGAAAGGTCATGATTCTGTGGTAGGAACACAATGTACAGAAAATGTGTATAAGCATGACGATTTACAAATTAAAATGATTCTAACTGTTTTTCAAAGATATTGACAGGCATAGATTAAGGCTTAAAGTTAGTAGAAGGCAGAAATGTTTTGGCATGATAATTTATATAGGTCCAGGCTATCACAGATGTAGGTCCTATGTCTAATTTTTACCAGATAAAAATTGTATATTTGAAATTAAATGATGTAGAGTATGTATACTATACACATGAATCTCTCTCTGAACTGTGATGGAACTAATCAGCTCTTGATTGCAAAGTTAGTTGTGCTGTCAACACAATTTGATTTTTTTTCTATCTCTTTGGTTTTGGTGTGTCAGTAACAATGTGTTTGCAAACTAGGTGCTCAGGATCCATAATTGAAATGTCAGCAGCAGCAACAGGCCTTATGGTACTATGCCTCTAGTGCTGAGATATGGTTCCTCTGAGTCAGATCTACATCAACTTCAATCTCTTCCTCTTCTTTTATTTTATTTTCTGTATAATAAAAATCTAATAATGATATTGCAGTTTTAACAACCCCATAAAGTACCACCAACCATATAGGCAATGCCTGGACCATTAAATAATCGCAATTTAACTAAGGAAGGATCCAATTGGAACTGAATAAGTGGATTAATATGTAAAATACTGTCCTCGTTGCCCTACAATAAATACATAAAAAGAAGTATTGTTGAGTACAGGATGCAGATATGGAAATGTGGCTGGTTAAGACATGACATATAGCTTTTTCCAGCCCAAATGCTTCTAGATTTGAACATTGATTTATTTTGCTTTATGTACTCTTAACTATAGAAAAATAATGATTAAGTGTTCAATCTAAATGATACGGGTTTATCTACTTAAGTATTTTTATTCTACCACTTCTGGTAGCTTACAACATACTGTATCCATGAAACCCATAAACTCACTCCATTAAAACCAGACTGAAACATAGTAATTGCTATCTAACTGGTTTTTATGGATACTGTGATATTTATATACATTTACAATTTACTCTTATCAATTTCTATATATTACTAGGGAAATATAGCAAGACATTAAATATTTTAAAATTAAAACATTTCCAACCATTCTGTTTTTAAAAGGTAACTTTTGAAATATATAAACAGAACCTTTCTCGGATGTTCAGGGAATATGAAGAGAAAGGAGATGAATGCTGCAGTGCTGGTCCATCATCCATTATTAGAACAGTTTCAGGTATTAGTAAAGATCCTGAAGTTACAGAGAAACTCCATCTTCTTGAAAAAAAAGAAGCTGACACTTCTACAGTTGATATTGACAATAGAAGCATGAACAACAGCGTTATGAAAGATGAAAGTAGATTACCTGATTTTGAAGAACACAGTAATTTAGAAACAAACAAAGAAAAAAACAAAACAGAAAATATCCAGAAAACTCTTGATTTAAACAAAGCACCTAGTTTGGATCTTTCCCTACAAGCCCAAGTGACAAAACAGAGCTCAGAACATACTGCTGAAATTATTGGAATAAACCATGAAGAAAAAGAAACAAGTACCACTGATTCACAATCACCTTTAGAAAATGTTGAAACACTAGAAAGCCCAGAAATGTTAGAAAATGTAACACCAGAAGTATATGTGGAGGAAGACGAAGAGTTTGTTGATTTAAAAGAGGAAACTAATCTGGCACTTACATCAGAACAATGTGTTCCAAAACCCATTGAGGAACATGATTTGTGTGATAGCCAGGTAACCTCAGTTGGACAGCAGTGCACTGCTTCTTCAAAAGAACCTGTTTCAATAGAAGTAGTACCTGAAATTGTTGAAGGATCAGTGGAAACAGAACAGCAGGATTGCTTGCCAGAAACCAGTGGTCCTGAAATAAACAGAGCTCAGTCAACTTCAGACACTGAGAATAACATTGATGACAAAAATACTAATCAACCCCAAACCAAGACAGTTGTAGATAGCACACAACCACAGACTTCAGAAGCAATAATTGCTTCAGATAAGAAAATTGCCAGACTTGATGTTTCCAGCATTGCATCAGATACCGAAAGATTAGAATTAAAACCCCATGCAAATCCAGAAGTAAATCAGCCTCCTAGAGCCATTTCTGAGGTAGGTTTTGCACTATTATCTACTTAAGTAAGTTAAAAACATTTGCCAGATAGCACGATTGTGTGAATGTGTGTGTGTATGCGAAAATGTCTTGTCTACTTAGCTAACTTTTTATGGCAGTTATAATTATGAATGCTAATAGATTTGTAAAGTGACCTAGATATTAGATGTTTTATCTGCAAATATTATAAGGCTGAAATTAAAATGTCACATAATTTTCTGTATTAAACTGTTTTAATAATTTAAAAAAAGAATGTATGCAAGATTTGCATCACTTATGCATTATTCCTAATTAAAGTGATGTTCCTAAGTGCTTCCCTCCTGCAGAAATACCTTCCAATGGATAATCATCAAGTTACATCACACTTCCTCAAAGGAGGAAAATCACAGGCAGCAGCAGCAATATATGCACCCTATGTGGTAAGGTCTAGCTGCTGCTTATTCTTACATTGGCTGGCAGAGATGGTGGCATAGTTGCTAAGTAGTATATAGAATTGATATGACTGCTTAAGCTTAGTCCTCAAATCATGATTTATAAAATTAGTATTGACTATATCATACCTTCTAGAGTATGAACAGCTTTTCCTGGAATTAGATATCTGCTCACATGAAATTTTCAGTGTGATCTTCAGCTTGACTTATCTCTCTCAATATATATTGTTTATAAAGACATCTAGGCAGTATGATTCATCAGATCAAAATGTAGCAACTCCTGCAGATGGGCAGAGGAAGGATTCTAGAACTACCATGTTCCGTATCCCTGAATTCCGATGGTCTCAAATGCATCAGCGCTTGCTTACAGATCTTCTCTTTTCTATAGAAACAGATGTACAAATGTGGAGAAGGTAATGTCTACAAAATCTTAGGCATTTCACATAGTAAAATGAATTGTACTCAGTTCTCAAAGTTGAATTGGAGCCTTTCGTGACCAAGTTGCATTAGCATCTTCTGAAATGCTACACATGTTGAATCTTTTTTTAAAGTATCCCTTGATTGAATAATGTTTTCATATAATTCAAGGATTGTTCAGGATCAAGAATTGCTTTGCATTAAAAATATACTGTTTCTATACATTTTTCCCTTGTGATTTTATTTGATTTGAACAGGAAAATAATGCTTCTTCAAAACTCAATTTTGTAAGCTGTTTTTTCCTTTCAAACTTGTTCTCTTTTACTGAAACATTGATAGCTTTTTTTAAAATGAGGTTCAGCAACATCCAGAATTACTGGTTGCCTTGCACAAGATGTTCTCTTAAGCATTAGGATGTTATTTAAAAAACAGAATCAAATATTCGAAAATCTTTTGTGACAGGTTAGAGATGAATAGAAAGGACTATTGTCTAACTGTTCAATCTGAACTTAACCATATGGAGTTTCTTAGTCATCCAGGTCATGGTTGTCCCAAAAGGCAACTAGACTTTGTTTTTCCTTGAAAATGTTTCGCTTCTTATCGAAGAAGCTTCTTCAGTTCTGAGTGAACTCTGAACACTCATAACCGAAAGAGCTGCTTGGATGAGAAGTCAAATGTCTTCAGGGAAAAACAAAGTCCAGTTGCCTTTTGAAAAAGCACCTTTGGAATACTCAGTTCTTCAGTTTTAGTCTGTTGAATGACCAAAATGAAAATGTATTAAATTACATGCAGTGAGTACTTTGGTGAAAGTCCAAGAAATAGAAGGAATTTATTGCATTTATTTGTTGTAACAGGAATTAAATTTCTTTTTATGCTTTCCATTTTTATAATTCTTTTTGCTTAGAAAGCGAAGTGTGCAATATCTTTATAAGTTACTGGTTTCCTCTTAGGAGGTATGAGTTCAGATCTACTTTATTAATTTATTTTATCATATTTAAACACCACCCATTTCACTGTCTTAAGTGACCCTCAAGAGAAATCTGATAATTTATTCAGTGTTTTTTTCAGGCATTAGATAATTGGGGTTCCTAATAATAAATATTTACCACATACTTAAACATAGTTTCTAGAGTTCTATGTTCTGGTGAAAATTAGAAGGATAAGAAGAGGGCATTTTCAAGTTAAGATGAAAGATGCATTGGTAACTTAGAATGCTGATGTGTGATTCTTGGCTGCAGGAAAAATTTCTGGTTGATAAAAGTAAATAATACTTTAATAAATAAGTACTTTGTAACACTGCAAGAGGAATTATGTATATCCTGTATATTTTCTTTTGGAGCAGTCATTCTACCAAGACTGTGATGGACTTCGTGAACAGCAGTGATAATGTCATCTTTGTACATAACACAATTCATCTTGTCTCTCAAGTGATGGACAATATGATTATGGCTTGTGGTGGCATATTACCTTTGCTTTCAGCTGCTACATCTGCTACGGTAAGAAATTCAGTTTCCAATACCCAAGTGGTGCTTTGTGTCTTTGTGCATTGGATTATACTAAACTAAAATTATGCTCAAGTATGCTTGCTTAGGGCTCTGCTGNGCTTAGGGCTCTGCTGGGGGTGGGGGGGTGGGGGGGATTTGTTCTGTGAGCCAACACTAAAAAACTGAATTATGTGACACGGACTTCATTTTGCCTTTCTTTTCATTGACTGAAAAAGGATATATGAAACATTCTCTCATACCCAATTTAAGTCTATTAAAGATGAGATTCTTGGAATCAATCTGATTCTTTCCCTTCCTTGCCCAAATGTGCTCATGTTAGTATCATCCAGGGGCGTATGTAAGGAGAGCGAAAGGGTAAGATGACAGTTGCAGCCATGTGATTGAAACACTGCCATTTATATATGTTTATGACACATCAGTTTATCACCTGTGCATATAGCTTCTTCCAAGACCAGGAAACAATTTTTGAAGGGGATACCACATTGGAGTGGTAGTCTATTCAGTGTTTTTGGCCCTTCTAATCTTTTTTGCTGTTAAAATTTTCTCATAAAAGTAATTTTTGTTTTACTGATGAAGTCTACCATAGAATAAAATAATTTGGGACATTTCATGATTAGTTTAAGATTGGATTCACAATTTTTTTGAACCAGATTGCCAGTTAAGGAATGACATATGCATTTATTCAAGCACTTTTACCCTCATATGTTATCCCTTTCCCTTATTCTCAAATGTCCCATAGGGCACCATGACTGTCCGCTGAAAACAAGAATGTAGCATGTGCTGTCATAAATTTCCTTTCTGGGGAATAGACAGGAATTACAGAGGGTATTGGAAGTAACTGACATGGAAGTTTTGTATCCAGAAAAGGGCTAGATTATCTCTGTGCTGTTGGCATGTTTTCTAATAATTTTTTCTTTCCCAAGAATGTGTCCATCACTGGTCACTAGACTACTAATTTTGGGAAATTACAATCACATTCTGGCCTATTATGTTTTTTGCAATTTTGTTGAAATATGTGTCCATTTTATTTCTATTTTAGATCTTTCTCTGTAGTAATTTAAAGTTCGTTTATTATGGTACTTAGGCAATCAAGTTCATTTGAAGTTATACTTGCTTCTTCATGGAACCAGTTTTGAAACAGTTTTCTTTTATATTATTTATAAATAATAGAAATTATTTATATTATTTGGTCTAGTGATTAAGGCACAAAGCTACTAAGAGTATAGCATGAAAGCTGGCTGGGTGACTTTAGGCCAATCACTCTATTCCAGCCCACAAGATCAGTCTCAGACAATAAGCCAATTGGTCAATTCCTTGAACACTCAGTTGATCCGGGGGTGGGGAGTAGAAGAAGAAGAAGAAGAAGAAGCAGAGCCTGCATTTTCAGGAAAATTTTTGGAAGAAAAAAATATTATTTTGTATTATTTATTGGAACAAAATACTGTGTTTTAAGGGAATATTAAAATTATATAAAATAATTATAACACATTATAAATCACAGCAACTTTACAGAAAGCACAACCAGAATACACATTAGGAAGGTATATAAAAATAAATCATTTTCCATTATCCAGCATGAATTGGAAAGCATTGAGCCAACTCAAGGATTATCAGTGGAAGCTTCCATAGCATTCCTTCAAAGGCTAATTAGCCTTGTGGATGTATTGATCTTTGCAAGTTCCCTTGGATTTACTGAAATTGAGTCAGAGAAAAATATGTCATCTGGTGGAATTTTACGGCAATGTCTTCGACTTGGTAAGCAAATAGTTGTCTAGCATTGAGATGTTTTTTTATCTTTGATAAGTTATCTTAAATATGTTCACAAAAAAAATGCCTATCAAAATTATAATGGCCCTGTATCTATCTAGACATCTAATGGGCATTTATATAAAAAGGGCTGATTGGAGAAAAGTTCTGCAGAGTGGAAAAGGAATTATTTTTTCCTTTCTAGAAGGAATTAGAAATTCTTGAATCTTATATGCAAAACATTCTAGAATAGCCAATCACAATGTTCTAGAGATGAGTCATGTATTTCTGCAAGTAGATGGTGCAGAACCATGTAGTGTTCTAGATGCTTCATGACAATATTATGTCTATAACATCAGAAACTGCTTTCAGTCTGAAAATCCAGTGCAAAAAATAGATGACTCACCCTTAGAATATTGTGGAGATAAATGGGGCATTTTGGAAATCAGATTGCAGCAACATTGAATGTTTAACACATTCCATTGTAATTACAAAGTAGGAAAATGAAATATCACACAACTGAAAATTAATTAAATATCTCAATAGAAACATATATATTTTTTAAAAACTTGATTCTTTGGATTATAAGCAATCTCATTGTTATGAGATGGTTGCCTTTATCTTTAGGCTAGTTATGTTTACTTGCATGTTGCACTGCTTGAAATTCAGCAGTCCCTAAAATGTATCCTTTCATTTTAGTATGTGCGGTAGCCGTCAGAAATTGTTTGGAATGTCAGCAACAGCATATGTTAATGAAGCCTAGTGGAGAAAACGTTAAGCATCAGAAAACAATACAAAGCCTTATAGCCTCAGGAAGAACTGGAGCAAAGGCAAGTGGGTTTTTTTAAAATCAATACTGGCAAATGATGATTTTTTTCCTCTCTATCCTGATGAATACATTTATGTGACTTTTTATATTAATGTAGGTATTAAAAAACCAAGTATGGTTGTTTAATTACTAGACATCTATTTTAAGTTGTATATACAATGTAATAATTCTACATATAAATGCTGTCACTTTTCAGGAAGAAAGATGTACTAAATGAACATCATAAATACTTTTAATTTCTTTGCCCAGTTTTATTTTATTACTAGACAACCATGATCTATTGAGTCAAGGCTGCTCAGCATGGCATGAGTGCAAGGGGACTGGCAGTAAGTGTGTGGTTGGGGAGACTTACCTGAGCAACTTAGTGGCCTTGCCTGTAAGGTTCCCCATTGACTTTTCACTGGCAAGCTTTCTAGGAAGAAAGTAGCAAGTCCAAACCCAGTGTCTGTCATCAGCCACAGTCACATAATCTCCCTGCAAGCTTCCCTGGCTTGGCTTGTGAGAATGTGTCAGGGAACCTTGTAAATAAGGATCATGTATAATCATTTCAGATATATTTCTTTACCTAAAACAGAATGACCATGAATGGACAAAAAATCAGTGGGAACAGAAGCAACTTCTACTTCCTTTTGACTTCCTCATTAAATTTCTTCATGGGAAGCTGGCATTGACCTTCAGATATCTCCCTCCCTCCCTCCCTCCCTCCCTCCCTNTTCTTTCTTTCTTTCTTTCTTTCTTCCCCAGAGGGAGCGAATGAGGAATTGTGTGAGTGGCTGAGAAGCTGCTACAGAATGTTGAAAATGAGGATCATGTGACCATAGCAATGGCTGAGCTACTGAAGTAGTTTTAACTTCTTCAGATTTCATTTTCTCAGAAGTAATGGATCCTGGCATTCTGTAAGTTAGCCCATGTGAGGTACATTTGTTGACAAGGTTTTGCCCTATGATGCATCATTTTGCCCAGTTAACGATCACAGACATAAGAGTAGTATACATATTTCAAACGTTATATAAATATTTGAAAAACTACAATTTAATTGATTTTTCATCAGATATAGATATAGATAGATCTATAGATAGATCTTCAAAAATAAGTAATACATGCTTTTTTTCTTTTGAGCAGAGTCCAGTTGATATTGTAACTGGAGGGATTTCTCCAATAAGAGATATTGACAGACTTCTACAGGATATGGATATTAATCGGCTCCGTGCAGTGGTATTCAGAGATATAGTGAGCAATTTTTCCTATTTAATTCCTTCTTTTAATAATCATGTATAGGTATTAAACTTATGCACCATCCCATGATACCAAAATCTAGCAGCGCATGTACAAGAATTGTAAAATACCGTGGGAATAGCAAATCGGGAATTAAGATCATGTGAAAAGCTTAAGATCATATTAACAGTTGTTTCTGCAGATGGATTCAATTTTGTGAATATTTTTTAATTGAAATGTATTAAAGACCAGAATGTTATCACTGTGTTCCTACAGTAGTTGAACCATCAGGACAGCCCAAGTTCTTTCTGTTTAAAAAGTAGGACTGGAATGAGTCCAAATATTTTTAGTACATCACCAATACATGTTAATCGAATGCCAATAGAATATTTCCCAATGTCAATAGAATTCTGAAGCTGTAGATGTTTTACTTCACTCAAGTATAAAACTAGAAAAATATCAATTTGCCTAGATTAGAATGTTTCTATGTCTCTATGTAACAGAACATTCAAAATTATAAAACAAAATGTTCTGCTATTTTATCAACATGTGATTAGCAAAGATTAGAATTTATTTCAGCATTAAATGAGTAAAAATGCAGAGTTCTAAATGTGCTTCTGCAAATTTTAAATAATTTCTGAATTCCACTGCTAGCCTGGATAAAGAGTCTTTGCTTACGTACTCATCATAAGACATTGTGGGGAGCTCTTTGAAACAGTTGTGGTAAGCTGTTTTATCGAGCAACAGATTTGAAGGGATACTTTGCTTCCCAAAGAATCACTCCATGTGATTCACACAGCCAATAATAAATAAATCTCTGTGATTTTTTTTTTCTAATTTCCTTGAGGAAATTATTTTGTGATAGTAATGTGTAATTGAAGTCTTGGTGTAGGACAATTAAAATAATTTTTATTTGTTTTGGTCTTTTTAGGAGGACAGTAAGCAGGCACAGTTCTTGGCTTTGGCTGTAGTGTATTTTATCTCTGTACTCATGGTATCAAAATACAGAGATATCTTGGAACCTCAAGATGAACGGAGGCAATTTCAACCTTCTCAGTCACCCAAATTAGGTTAGTACTCTAGGCACCTAGAAATATACTTTATTGATTAGAGTAGGATATCCATAAAATTATAAAATTATAAATTTTAGCAACTTGAAGGCATGTGTTTTCAATTCCTAGAATTTTTAGCATTTGCCATGCTTACTGGAGAATTCAAACTGGGAGTTGAAATCCACACAACACTTGCTGATGTTGGGGAATACTCTTAAAATAATTAGCAGGCCATACAGATCAGTTTACAAACTATTATTCAGTAAATATATCCATACAGCATATGTTTTATTCATTTATATAATTTGGGGGCATAATGGTGAATATTTTTATTTTTAGATTAGGTTCTATTCAAAATAATCTTTGTTAACATTCTGAATTCATTGATGTATGATACTGGTTTTGATTATGAAAATGTTATTAGTAACATAGATTTTCATATGTGTACTTTAAAAATATGAATTGAAAGATTACTTTTAATCTGCCATTTGAAAATTGATGTTAAAAATTCTGATAATTATGGAGTTAGTTTATTAGCCTTCAGAGAACCTTAGGACTGATCATCCAAAGTTTATTTTTCAAACAAGTTTCTGCTTACTGTCCAGAACATCATTTTTTAATATTTCATTGGTTTAATGCAAGTTTAATAGATAAAAATATATTAGTAGTAAACACAAAATAGGATCAATGTCCTTCAGAAATTAACTGGATAATATCTTTCTTATTT
>AZIM01000474.1:362804-373501 GCA_000516915.1 Ophiophagus hannah | reverse complement strand
ACTTTGCTTGTCAGAAGATCACAAAATGTGATCACATGACCCCAAGACACTGCAACCATCATGAATATGAACCAGTTGCCAAGTGTCTGAATTTTGATAATCTAACTTGGGGATGCTGCAGCAGTCATAGATGTGAAAAACGGTTGTAAGTCAGTGTTGTAACTCTGAATGGTTACAAAATGAGGACTACCTGTAATGTAAAGGTAAAGCACATAAAATGTTAATTATTAATTTGCAATATGTGGTACATAGTGAAGACTAAAAAATAATTGTAGAATCCAAATCACCAAGGTATACTTAAGAAATATTGACCAGTTTTAATTAAAGCAATCATAAAATAAATCATAGAGTAAAAACCTTTTAGGCTGAGATTTCATATTGAGGTATTGAATGCAAATGCTATAGTGGCAAAAAGTAAAACTAGCGAAAATAAAAGTTAAAAAACAAAACAAAACCCAAGCTTTTACAGATGGTGGAAAGAAAAGTCAGCATTAGTTCAGGGTTTTTCAGGATTGCTTTGTGCTTTTATGAAACGTTTTGCATTATAGGGAACAAATTCAGAAGCATAAGCATAAATTTTTATTGTTGCAATTTTAAGGAGACCAAATAATGATTGATTTTCTTGTAAGATTTTAACATGTGGAACCTTGTCCCAATGTGGGTTCCCATTTTTTCCAGATTTGTGTGTGTGTGTGTGTGCGTGCACGTGCGCACACATGTGCGCATGTGCTACAGTTTTAGGTTGATTGTGGGTAGAATGGGTTATGACCTGTTGTTCAGGAAACGAGCTGGTTTTATCTCTAGGGATATCACAATACTAACGTTACAGTTGGAAACGTAGAGCAAGCTGCTTTCAGGATGCTCTGATGAACTTAGTGTTTCTGGTTTATATTTAATGTATTGTGTAGTGTGGAACACAGGGCTTTGTGAATTAATTTTTGAAGTTGGGGGAAGAAGAAATCATGTTAATTTTTTTCCTATGTAGCAGTTTTACAGAAAAGTATCTCTGGGAATTTCAAAGCATCTCTCTGATCCTACATTTATCTCAGGAATGTTGTGTCAGAAATCAAAACTCTCCTCATATTTTAAGGATTATCAACTTTCCAGCCATAGCTGGAGAATATACAGTAACAGCTACGTGAGTGAGACCTAGCTGAAAGGCTGGCAGGTTGTGGATTTTTGCAAACAAGATGATGATGTGTGCTTATTCCCAAACTCAAAACTACTCTTTTATCTTACATGGAGATCCAATCTGGTGATTAGAGGGTGCCAGGGATCTATCTTGATAAAAGTTCAAGGCCTGGTCTGGCTTTTTCATTAAGGAAGTAGACACAGTGAATTGACAGACTGTTTGCAGTATTTATTTTTTATAGACTTCCAGGAGCAAAAATAATATTTTATTTCATTTTGTTTACAGTAGAAATGTTGGAAATTATTTAAAGTCCTGCTGAATAAAATAAACTAAGCAAAATCATCTATGGTATAGTTATTAAAAGTACTGAAATATGATCTTACATTTTTCAGTTCTTTAAAGAATAGTAGAAAAATAGTTGCTATTTGCAGTGAAAATTAGATTTGAAGGCAAACTTTTTCCGATTTTTAAGGTATTTCAGAGCTTTTGCAATATTTTATGTTAGCATGTTTATATATTTATCCTAACACACAAGCTCATTAGTCTCTGTCAAATATGGAAATTAACTGAATTATGAGAATGTACTTTTATTACTTCAATAGTTATCAGTTTTGAAGAAACAGATGAAATACGGTAAATAATGTAAATGTTGTGGACATTTTAATTATTGGCTTGAAAGTGGGCACTTGGTAGCTTCACCCCCATCCTACACCCGAGCTACAGATATTTGCCACTTGGCAGCCTGCGCACACTTATGGCCATTGGGATGCTTCAAACTCCATTATTTGCCTATCCCACACCCACCAAGGCGTTTTGGCTTTCTCTTGGCCTGCATTCCACTAACCTGGGTGACCTTTTCCCTCTTCTTGCTCCCATTGCTGATGAAGCATGTTTGGCCTGGGTGTTGGACCAGGCTGGCTAGGCTTCCACTGTGGAAGAAAAAAAGCCAAAAGAATTTCCAGAGCCACAGGGCTTAAAAACCACTTTTAGTTTTTATTTTAATAATGGGTTCATATTTGTTATTAATCAACAACTACCTGACTTGGGATGCTAAGTAGAACTTGCAGGGTCCCTACATATTCCAACATGGATACATGTATCTCACATGGATACGTGTATCTCTTAAAGACATAATTCAACAAATTCACTTCTTTTCATTCATACCAATGCATACACTTTATAGGATGAAAAACAGAAACATTTTTTCTTTCATTGAATGACAGTAACACTACTTCATCCTTGCTACACATTAATGATTCAGGATCCATGGCAAAGTACTATAATAATTGCCAGTCACATACTCACAATATCTTAACTTTTAACTTTTGATGTGGCATAGCAAAAATACAGTATTTTTTCTACGTAGCAAAATGATGTAGCAAAAAAAAATTCTGTATGTTTTTGGGCCACTATTAAGTTTTGTCCCTAACCATTCCAAATTAAAATATTAATCATAATAAACTTAACATACATCTAAAATTGATAGTCTTTAATCTTAAATTGTTTTTAAAGTGAAAACCAAAGCTCATATTCTGATAATATGAATTTACAACCTAATAAGTTTTTGTGCAAATTTATGTGCATGTGAAAAATATCTACAGTTATGGCTTAATTCCTTGGTTTAGGGCTCAGGTGGCTTTTGCTTCCATATTTTAATGTATAGTTAACATTAGCAGTCACCCTTGTAATAATTTGATGAACCCTATAACATCCATAATGAATATCTATTCATTCATAGTATTCAGAATGTCTATTCAAGCCTGGTTTAGTTACAGTAATCAGTGGAACTTAAAATGGGAAGAAATAAAGGTATCTTTTTAATAAATTTATAAGCTGCTAGAAAATTTCTACATTATATATCTGAATTTGGAGTCAATGTTAATGTGTTTTATTTACAAACGGCATATTTTTAATGCTATTAAGGGAATACTTTCTACCACTACTTAACAGTACTGTCAACAGAATAAATTGATTAAATAAATTGAATGTTGAAGACTTTTGGCTTATAGTTAACACCAGGTAATTAAAAAGAAGCACTGCTTTGGGAGTCCATAATATATATCAACTGTATTCCTTAGCTCATTAACAGAGGTAGTGCATGTTTATGGAGCTAACTTGCAATTAAAGGTGTCTTTTATGTATGGTTAACTGGATATTTTAGATGTTTGGAATAAAACATTACTATTTAATTGAAACTGGTTTGCCATAATTATTCTTTCTAATATAAATGATGTCTGAAACATGCACTTTATTCAGTTTTGAATATTTCTGGGTATTTAGGTTAGAACACTAATTTCATAGGTCATTTCTACAGTAACTTATTTATAAAGTTTAAAACATATTGGTCCATTTTTTAAAATTTGAACTTCTATTTAATTAGTTCAATTTATTTAAACTCTTGTGCAAATGTCTACTTCGTTTTAAGCATATTGATTCTAGTGATGGCTACTTTGCCTAAAACTACTTTTGTGTAGTTTTCATTAGAAATAATGTAAAGTGTTGACATAAAAGAGCAAAATCAGAATATGTTTCAGATTATATTTAAAGATTAGCAGATTTTTAATAACAATTTGGTATCCTTAGAACATATAATAAAATTTTGACAATTCTGAGAAAAGAGAAGTAATATCTGAATTTCAAACTTGAGTACTTCGCAGAAGTCTGAGTTTGTTATATATTTTAAATATATATTTGACTATTCTCAAGCATTTAAAATATAGTTTGTAACATACTTCTTTTCTATCATAGGAGTGTGGTTGTGGCACCAAAGAAGTCAGCGAGTTCATCTGCAGCTACAATTAACGTACCTACAAATGCTGTTAGTGTGGTTTCTTCTTTGGATTCTTCCCAAGCTCCAGATGTAACTGGGAGCTCTCCAAGTAAGTGAGAAAATGGAGATGAGTTTTGCAAAATAAAATAACAAAGCAACATGATATATATTTGTAATTCAGCTACTGAGACATCATATGCCACCCAACTGAAATGGCAAAGTTGAGTTTTCTTGGCTAAGAAATATTCAAAAGAATCTTAAGCACTGATATTTTACCTTTTTTAACATTTTATTTATTATTTTAATTTATTATAAATGTGGCTCTTAGAATACTTTTGCGTAAGCATTATGTCCCCAATTTCAGTGCTGATGTTACTGCTAAAATTATTATATGGACTAATAAGATGGATAACTCTGAGCCTACCCTCCTTCTCCATATAAATAGCTTTTAATACTACACCTAAAGTGAGAAAAGGCATTGGTATTCATTTGTGGTCCTGGATCTTCCTTAAACATGTAATATGCAAATATTCTGCCTTGGATTATAACATTCTCCCTTCTAGTTGAATTCCATACTTTATAAAATAAATGCAAAAGTGTTTGTAATTACTTGTGGTTACTTTTTCCTTCATACAATTGTGTCCCATTCTCAGAGACTGCTTGGACAAGACCCTGCAGTTTTCTTGGCAAGGTTTTTCAGAAATAGTTTACATTGCCTCCTTCCTAGGGCTGAGAGAGTGATTGGGCCAAGGTCATCCAACTGGCTTCATGCCTAAGGTGGAATAGTATTCACGGTCTCCCGGTTTTTAGATTGATTCCTTAAACTCTGAAGCAAACTAGCTCTGATTACTTGTTCATTCCCAATAAAATTATTTGATACTATAAAAAAAACTGAAATTGAAGTTCATTTATTTATTTTATATATATTGTAGTATCTATTTTGATGATTTAGTGCCTGATGAAAGAAAATATGTTCTCTACCTTTTTATTTGTATGAAACCTTGGTTTGGAATGATTCGCTAGAGATTATTTTATCTGCCTATTGTTATCCTTATGCATCAGTTAAATACCTTCATTCAACTATTGAGATGATATTCATGCATATTTGAAGTAGGAAATAATCCTGCAGTGAGGCTGTTTAGGATAGTTCTTCTAGTGGACAAGATTCATGTTTCAATCCTAATGAGAGCATCAGGTAACTACTGTAAAGAAAATAAGTTTGAGGTACATAGTATTTAAATTTTGCAATAAGTGAATTAATTTGTATTTTAAAATAGCAACAGATAACTTGAGCTTTAATTTTTAAATCTTTTTTTCTATGTTGGGCAACAATATCTTTATATGCAAAATATTTCTTTAGTCAACTACTGTACATATTCCTTTTTAAAAAAAATTCTTTGTCACTAAAAAAAAGGAAAAATAAAATCTGTCTGATAGCTGTTACTTTGACATTGAACTAGTAGTTAGGTGACACCTTTGTTTGCACATATACATTCAGACATGCAGGTACTTTGGGAACAACCCCTTTTCTTAAGAGCAGTTTATTGCCAGAGACATTATTTGTTTAGACCCTTGGGGACCCTGAATAAACAATAAGCTTTCACTAGAAGGGTGCTAGACAGATGATCTATTTGCATTTCCTTTTATGTCCTTACATATGTCTGTAAAACTGTCAGTTTGAGGGAGCCAGTTTATCAGTGAAAGGATAAGAGAGATAAGCCACTTGGGTTCCACTTGTTTGAAGTAGCTACCACAGTTACTTGCATGTCTGCTTTAGAAGAAAACATGCTTCTGAAGACCCCTCTTCCCTTAAATGAATAAAAGCCATCTTAAAATGAAAACTCAACTGGAAGTACATTCAGTACATTTATCTAAATAAGATTTATATGATGTAGTGCTTTGGAAACACTTGCAGAGCAATGCCTAACTGGCATTTTTGTGCTTCACAATCTTTAATCTAATATATTCTTTGAGACTACTATTTTTAATCAGTGCTGAAGTTATAAGCCTTAAATGGTATTTTAGTCTGTAGAACCACTTGGATGTTTTTACCCTAAAGGATACAGTCTGAAATCTAAATGTGTAAAGAAATTGGTTGGATTTTTTTAACACTGTCTCATATACTGTATATAGGAAATATAAAATTTGAGGTTCAATTTTGTGTGGCATTTTGTATATATTTAGCTTTAGGTTTTATCTTATTCACATTAAGTTGCACAATTGTTTTAAACCTATCAACAGACCAAGTAATTTTTTAAACATGCACTATATACATTATTTTTCTGACTAGTTAATTAAGCTTGGAGTGGAACTGCTATATGGAATTGCTTCTCCTTTCTAAGGTAGGCATTAGCCTGAACAGATGTGCTGCACTGCTATTTACATTCTACTGATTCTAGCAGTATGGAAAATGTGATTTGAAGTAGCTTGTGCTGCAATAAAACTTCATTTTATCTGGGCACCAAGCCAAGTTTTTCATCATAAACCAAACTCTTCAGTTAGTTAGTGGTAACCAAAAACTCTGTTGCTGACTCTGAATGTCCAACATCAGGAGCTGATATCTCAAATAACTTAATATTGTCCTGTTAGATTTATAGCTTGCCACATCCCAAAGGATCAGAGTTAGTAGCAACTTAAAAGGAGGAACATTTATTATAACAGATTTTTAGCTTGCGTGCTTACTTTTTTTTGGCTCCTGAACTTTGTCATAGTTGTAAGTTTATTTTTTTTAATATAAATATTATGGAAAAAGTGATAATTTTCACACAATTTACAATGGCAAATGTCTTATAATGCAGGATACCATAAGTAACAATATGCCATAGAAGTTCCCATGGAGATATTCATTTTTAAAATAGTTAAAAAACAAATATAGAAGTTAAGGAAAAAACATGAAAAATGCATGACAAACCCAAAGCTCTTACATTTTGAGATATTCAAAATTTTTGGAACACGATTTAATATCATATCTTTACTTTTTCAAGATTCTATTAATATAACCTTACAATAAAATATAATTAGTGCACATGAGCATGTTTCCTGTGTGGACAACCTGGCAAGACTTATACTGTCTTGCAAGTCTGAATGTGCATTTCTCGCAGTCACCTTTAAAGTCTTAGGGAGGGTCCATTTTAACATGTTTGTCACTCCCACATTCCATCTCCCATTCCTATTCCCATTACCAGAAAACTATCAGGACCCAGGGTTTCATGTAACTTTATTGATCTAATGGTATGCATATTTCTTGCAGAGATAATGTTTCAGCCAAAAATACATTTTTGATCCTGAATGATACGAAGACTTATTTTAATAAAAAAAATATTTATTTGTCCATCTATTTTTCTGAGAAGGTTGTAGAGAAGGTGGTTGTGCAACAGCTTTAGAGAACCTTGGAGGAAGTGAATTATCATGATGATTTTCAGTCCAGTTTCAGACCCAGATATGAGGTAGAAATAATATTGGTCACATTTTTGAATCACCTCTAGCATTGGCAGGATGGTGATCCTCACCCATGTCTCCCATCCTCTTGGTTTTTAGCTTCTGTTTAATTTTCTTAAGTTTAATTGATTCGTGTTACCCTTTTTACTTTTTTATTATATTGTAATCTACCCAGAGCCATTGTATCAGTGTGTTAGCAGTATAAAATATAAATAAATACATTAAATAAATAAATAATAAACATAATAATTCAACATTTTTCAGAAATTAAACTTTCTATGCACTCTTTCTTCTGTGTTACCTATTGAAGAAGAAAACAAATGTGAGAAAGAAATTGAGACTTGTATCTGTATCTCAGTCATAGTTGTTCATTTGTTAAAAACCGAAAGCAAATAACATCCACTTACTATGAGGGAGTATTGAAAAAAATAAGGGAAAAATCTCTAAAATGTAGGGAAGAATTAATATTGTATTGATATTTCTCAAGCATGAGCAAATTGACGAATATCTTTTAATAGCTAGAATTGATGTGAATTTGTATTTTGATCTTTTGATTTAATAATCCACTATTATTGGTATTCATTGTGTCTGTTTTCCTGTAGAAAGAGAACATAGATACAGTATGTTTATATTAGTTCTATGAAAAGATCAGTTTTATAAATGGGTCTGAGTGAATTTAATTCTTTCTTCAAATGCTAGCTAATGTGTTCATTTTGTAGCTCTTTTAAAAAAAATATTCCAGTTAGAGATGCCATATATTAAAAATAATTTATAAATAGGTAACACAAATTAATCAGAACTAGCTGGGTTAATAAATATTAAATGTTAATAATTAAATACTGGAGACAAACTAAAATATTAAATATCTTAAAATTACTTATATTCTAATCTGTTACAAGTATAAAATACAGAATACTACATTCTAAAGAGACTACTCATATTAAGACAATGCTAGATATTACAGAATTTAAATATATGTGCTGAAGTATTGTCAAAGATCTAAGCTAAATACTAAATCTCTACTTTATTATGAAACTGAGACACTAATGTGTGGAATTATGAATTCTAAACAGATTTTGCATAAATCTAAAATACAAAATTCAAATTATACAAAACCATTAAATGTTAAAAATAGTAATTAATTAACAGAAGGATAGTAATCATAGTAATTATATAGAAAATGGTTTTCCTTCTAAAAATACTTGGTAGCTTCAGTGTTAATTTCTCAAATTGTAAAATGAGTTAGTGAAATTAACTATTTTGAATAAAGGAATTTCTGAAATATTTCACCTGTTTACAATCATCTTAGATGGCATTTTATTGGTTAAGAAACAGCTGTCAATATGAGGCCCCTGATATATTCTGATAGTAGAATAGAAACATGGGAGACCTTCTACATAGTTAATAAAAACACTTTTTATATCCTGTATATATAGATATATTATTCAAGAATGGGAATACTCTGTAATTCCAGAGCTTGATAGAATTGCACAGTTGCATTTTAAGCTATAGCAGCTTTGCATCATCTCTATATCATACCATCTTTTAATAACTAGATTTTGGCAAGTGTGAACACTGTTTCTTAGAAGTGGGCAAGTTTTAAAGAGTAGAGACACACTGTTAATGTAAAGCATACATATCTTAATCAAAGTAGAGGAAAAAACAACAGAGCTTTTTGGGTTTTTCACTCTTTCTTTTCCCAGTCTGAAAATGTTAAAGACAAGTTTTAATTGATGCTCTTTAATATGTCCCACATAAAAATGTTTTAAATACAAGTGTCCACTAACTCTGTCTACTTCATATGAGAATAGAGGTAGGATTAATTTTTCAGTCAGTGACATTTTCAGTTAAAAAGTTCAAAGACAGTGGCCCTAGTAAAGATCTTGGAGCCAAAGTGAACTGCTACCAGTCAGAGTAGAAAGTACTGAACTAGCATGGGTTTTGATTAAAGATAGTTTCGTATATTTACAGTTATTTGAACTCTTAAAAATCTATTTGGCAGGCAATGGATCATCAGATTCAAGATTACCATCTGTTCCTACACTTTCTTCTGTGCCTGAGGATTCTGCTTCAAACATGAGGTAACTTTTAAGTTTCTTCCAGCTGGCTATATCATATTCCAATTTATTTAAGTAATATGGAATTCACTCTACACTTCTGACTGGATTGTGCTCTTTCAATTGAGGCCTTTAGGAAGTTTTGGATTTCTATTACTGCTGTTTCTGTTGAAATAGTAATTAAACTCAGTGTGTTTAGCCACCGGCTTGTTGACTTTTGTTGATGCATACTTTTGCAGATTGTTTTCTCCTTAGAGAATTTTTGCTCCTTAAATTATGCTTTTCATTGAACTTGTACATCTTTTAGTATTTCAGAGAGGCTTGAGCATGCTTTGGAAAAAGCTGCCCCTCTTCTGAGGGAGATATTTGTGGACTTTGCTCCTTTTCTTTCACGTACCCTATTGGGTAGTCATGGTCAAGAACTATTGATAGAAGGTACAAGTAAGTTTCCCTTTTTTATGCTTTTATAAAATAAGAACTGATATTTTAAATAAATATTTGATGTTGGAAGCTAATTTAAAATTATTCTTTATACTGAATAAATTATTTAAATAATATTAATAGCTGAATATTGCCACCAAACTATTTAGTGCTTATTTTAGGATTACTTTCAGCTCATATAATTAGAATTAAAAAGCCACAAGATGATACATGAGGGGTGGGAGAACAGGACTGTACTAGCTACACCCTGATATTCTGTTCAGTATTTATTATTATTTTGCATATTGTTTGGTCACTTTTCCTATTCATCTATCCTTTTTACCTATCCTTATAACCAACTACATTTTTTTCTTCATTTTCCCTTAGAATATCGTGCAGTTCCATGCAGGCATTTCCAGTTTAAGACTGTCTGATTTATGGACAACCTATATTTAACAATGACTGCCTCTTATTAAAAACATCAGACAGAGTTCCCCTTCCTGAAGCCGAAAACTGTGAAGCCATTCAGTGTTCTTTATGAAATGTTAAATCTGTGAATTTTTAATATACAGACTATTTTCAGTGGTTCATAAAAGCATTGTGTGGCTTCAGTAGTTCGTTGGCTTTGGTAAAGACAGCACCACCCACCATTTTTATTGCTTTGTTTATTCATCACATGCCTATCCTGCTCATCTCACCTAAGTGGCTCTGGGCGGTTTACAATACAACAAACAATTCACAATATAAAACATAAAGAATAAAGTTAAAGACATAAATTAAAAAAAAATTAATATTTTGATAAAAATATTAAAAGTTAAGAGTTAAAAAGGCAGAAAAACACCTGCCATCCATGAAAAGAAGGACTAGGAATGACATGATA